>AYLM01003221.1:0-59559 GCA_001625345.1 Cairneyella variabilis
CCTACCGGCTCTCCTCTAATTTCCTCGGCTAAGTTCTTAACAATATGACTAGTGGGGGGCATTCCTCAGTCCGTTAAGCAGTTGATTCACGCGATCAGAACCTCTTCTTGCTCGTTAGTGAGACACTAGCGCCAAAAAGAGTTGGCCTCCTTCTTGGACTTAATTAGACCGCGCATGCGTTTAAATAGCGCAGTACGGTCGCATCCATACTTCTTAGCTGCAGGGCCGTAATGGGCAAACTCCCCTCTTTGAATTGCAGCAACTGCTTCGTTAATTGCTTCGGATTTAGTGTAGTTATCGCGCATTTTATATTGGTGGTGATAAATGCGTTAGACGTGTTTTGATGCGGGACGTGTTTTGAGGCGGGACCTCGGTTAGCGACCGAGCCGAGCCCTTAAAGTCGATCTTTAACCTCATCCATACGAGATCGGCCAACTCCAGATATGTAGCATGTCCAAATAGCATATCGGCCAATCATTATTGTGAGCATTTCGCCCAACGGTCGTCGGCCTCGGGGTACTCATTTACACATTTCGTATGAGGGTTCATTCCCTCCCCTGCTTGAGCCGCGCCCTGTGGAATTTTTTCTTATCACGGTTGGTAATCTTATAAGGTGGGGCAAGTTGCCACCACAACTACCGCCGAGTGATATACTTGGGTACATATGGCATTAATAATTCTCTCGAAATATTTCTTTTGTGTTGTCTGCTGTTCACGCGTTTTCACCCAGTTTGTTGTCAGAATGAAGACCTCAAAGCATCTTCTGGTTTCTGGAAGTCCCAACCACCAAGGGTACGCACGCCTCACCATGGATCAACGATGATATCCGGCCAATGCCACCTTCGAGACGGCAATGGGGGAAACTGATATTCATCTCCTTCTGGGCTATCAACCAAATTGTAAGTCCCAACATCAAGATCACAATTATTTTGCTAACTCTTTCAGTGCCTGAGCAACTGGTAAGTTGGCTCATCTCTCATTGCCGTCGGTCTGTCGGTCTAGCAAGGTATGATAACCACCATCCTCGGCAAAATAATCATACCTGCCGTCGCTATCTTCAATGGCTATGTCGGAACAGGATGGCATATCGGCTTCCCAGTGTATGCGCGAGTCATTTGGGATATGTACAGTTCCTACCTCGCAATTGTCCAGCGCATCCTTCTCGGCCTCGTGTGGTTCTCCCTGCAAAGCTGGACGGGTGGTCTCTGTATCTCCGCAGTGCTTGGAGCAATGTTCCCTTCTGTCCATCATATGATGAACCACTTCCCGGCCAGGTCGAATATGACGACCATAGAATTTATTGGGTGGGCGGTGTATCATTTAATCACGATCTCGATGCTGTATATGCCCCCGGACAAGACGAAGAAATGGCTCATCACTATGAATGCGATCTCATTTGTCACGTTGGTATCGATCATGATCTAGACCCTGAGCGCTGCTCATGGTGCTGGACCTCTGCTTTCGGTTCCTGCCACTGCGTCTTCCGGTTCTAATCTCGGTTGGGCCATCGTGAAAGGAGTGACGACAGTCATCGAATCAATTGCTGTTGGACTGAGTATAAATCCCTGTCACCGCACTGTATCAAGCCAGAACTAACAACCGACAGCCAACCAACCAGACTACCCCGTTTCGCCCGCCATCCAGGCGACCAAGTCTTCGGACAATGGTTCTCCATCATATCATTCGGTACTATCATGCCTCTCTTCGGATGTCTCACCTCTTCCGCAACTCAAGGTCTCTACGGAACAGCGATCTGAAATCCTCCCAATGTAATCCTGCAATGGCTATCCGACTCCTAAAGCCCTTGCACCCGAGCCGCCTCGTTCTTCGCTAGCGTTGGTCTCGTCATCTACCAATTGGCCATCGACACCATAGACAATTCCTTCTCTCCAGGCATTGATCTCTCAGGTCTATTCCCCAAGTTCATAAACGTCAGACGAGGAGCGTCCATCGGTCTCATCATCTCTATCGCCATGTGCCCATGGGAGTTACTCAGCGGTACTGGCGCATTCATCAAAGTCATGTCCGCATACTCCGTCTTTCAGGTGTGCGGCCTCCAAATCTGCCACTACTGGCTCATTTGCCGGCGTCAAATCAAGCTCTCTGATTTGTACGATCCTCATAAACAAGGAATTTGCTACTATTCCAAAGCATTAAATACCGCTCATTCGTAGCATGGGTTGTTGGTCGGGAAACTCAAATGCCTGGCTTCATAAATGCTGTGAACCCAAAGATTTCTGTCCTGAAGCCGCTGCAGGAGTTGTATTATTTGGCGTTCCCGGCGCGGTTTGCGATTAGCTTTCTGGTGTACCGGGTGATGAATCAGGTTGATATGCTAGGGGAGTGGGCGAGGTTGATGAGGTTGGTTATTTTGGGACGTTTACTTCAGAAGAGGTGGGGAAGATGGATTTGAGCGAGATGAGTGACACGGAGGGTATGGAAGAAGTTGAGGTAGATGTTGGAGTTGATAAAGGCCTGGATTCCAATGTCAGGAAGTTTGATTGAAAGCTTGAGCTTTGATTCGTATAGAAGCTAACTTATTACGCCAATAGAATGAAATTCAATCTGTCATCACTGCTGCGGGGCGTCTATAAATGCTAGAGAACTACCTAATCTGACTCAACAAGTCCAATGACAGTCCATCTGTCTGTTCTACATGCGGAGTGAAAGCAATCAGTATAATTTCACTATAGACCTCAGAGGGAGAAAGGAATTCGACGAAAGCAACTCACTGGTAACTCCGCTGGTCCGCCAAAGAAAACTTCATCTAGCCAGTCCCCCAAGCTCTCATTATCCCATCCTCCGACTTTACAACTCGGTAAACCCGTCGTATCACCGCTATTCCAGACTGTCGGTCCAGCAGCAAGCTTCAGAATCCAGCTTTGGTAGGCTGATGATTCCGTACTTCCTCCTCCAACAATACCTACTGCACGCTTGATACGCGAAGCGTTTGTAGAAGTAGGAAAAGAAACCGCAATATCATATGGAAGGTTAGTATCAGAGGCGGGGACAATAACGTAGCTTCCAAAGGCTGTTTTGAAGGTAGAGGAAGAGAGAAGATGACCACCACCGTCCGTGATGTTGAGTTGAACGGTGATCGGTGTGCTGCCTGTCTGCATAATTTCAAGAATGTGGACGTTGCATGTGCCGGATTTATAAAGCGGCGCAGGAGTGGGAGTACTGGATGGAGGCGGAATGTCAGTTGTCGAAGGCGCGGCCAACGTAGATGTAGGAATCGAATCGACAGTGCTTGAACTGGTCGTTGAAGTACTTAAGGCATCGCTGATAGGATTGCTTATGCCCCAATGAGCGGCATCCGCGGATTCCTCGGCACTAAGAATACTCGGATTTAGAGATATCGAGTCGGAAGATGCGGAAGATGCGAGTGGTGCAGTTGTTATAACTGTACTAAGCGTTGTTGACAGAAGCAAAGATGATGAGGTGGTGGATATGGTACTAAATTCACTGGCAGTTTCGATGGTGGTTGACGTTGACGATACTGTCGACCCGCCTACGCTTGGCGCTGTCGCAGTCGTTGACTCTGACCACGATACCTGATCGAATGAAATATTGAAATTGACTGTGCCGTCAGAGTCGTCTGCTATTGGTATGCCACCTCCGAATGGACAGCCATTCAACACCGAATCCAAAGCTGTATTGCAAGTATTTTCAGAGAAATAACAAAAGTCACTGCTCGCGAGAGAAGTATTGACCCAAGCTGCGACTCCCGAAAGATTGTACCATAATGGATAAGCAGTAATTGTATCGCCTTCACAGTTAGTTCCATCATTGGTGTTGCATCCTATCTGTCCTCCTGTACTATCTATGATGAATGAACAATAGTCATTGATATTGGAAGACATGACAACTTGGGTCATGCCAGTAAAGGCGGCTCCAGCCGCCGAGATCGTGGAGCAGACTAGAGCACCAGTGGTTGGATTGAAAGTTGGACTCGAAATTGTCACGTCAGTTGTAGATGAGACTCCTGGAAAATAAGTTCCAGAAATGACACTAGTTGATGCAAAAACCGTTGTAGCCTGAGTGGCAGCCTGAGGGACAGAACAAGCAGACTGGGAGGTTGAATCTCGTTTAGGAAAGACTCCATATTGTCCTTCTGGATCGATCCAGGGGTTGATTTGGTCATCTGTGGCGAGGAAGTAGTGGAGAAACACTTGAGTTGACTCCATCCAAAGTCGCACCTCTGCTAATGCTGGCCGTGTGCCGCCACAAGTCCAAGCTGGTTCATACTGGAAGAGTACTTTTCCTTTTGGGTCGTTAGCACTCAATGCTTGAGCGTCCGTTTGCTCGCTAGAATCATAAGGGAAGATTATCGGGTCAGGGTCGTTACTGCGGTCTGTTCCTTGGTAGATCAATTGGTTGGCTTCCTTGATGATCTGATTGATTCGCTCAGAAAATGCGAGGGTATTAGGCGCAGCGCCCTCGGTGTTGTCTGTAACTGTGAATATGAACATCCGAGGCTTGTCTGCCGGAGCAAACATCTTTCTTGCGGCATCTGACAAGCTCGGCATCTCGTCACCATCTCCCCAGATCATGGCATCAATGATCAACCTGTCGAAATCAGATTGACGTAGATTCATTCCACCCGCTTCCCAGAAATGTGAAAGCCACTTCAGAGGTCAGTATTGACACAAAACCAATGCCGGAAAAACAACTTACAACACCTTTCTTCGAAGCGACGACTAGCACAGTACACCCAATGAGCTCGTTGGCCCCCATATTGAATCCTACATGTCCAAACTCGCGTTGCAATGCGGAAGACATTCCACCAACTTGTGGATTCCCTCGATGAGCAACCCACATTACATCGGGTTCTTGATATGCGTCGCTCAAGAGTTCAAATACGCCACCTTTTGTGTATTGAGCTGGGCTATCAAGGCCGCCCACTGGAATATAAGTAGATGTCGGAGTAGCTGCCGCTCGTGCTGCAACGGCAGCACCGCAGGATGAGCAACTATACGAACATGCTCGTCGCGTGGCGGATATAGTAGATGTAACTGTTGTTCCTGCAATACTACATCCAGTAAGCGTAGAGTAACAAGTCGTAGAACATGGTGGTGAGGTGATAGGACCCCCGGAATCTGATATCAAAGTCGTCGATGTAATCGTGCAGATAATACTACAATCACTGACAGTTTTTGTTGACGAGCACTTCAAGGAAGTTGAGGAAGTAGTGGACGAGGACGTCGTTGATTTGGTTTCAGAATTAGTAGTTGTTGAAAGTGTGCTTTCCGTCGCTGTTTCGAGGCTGCTTTCTGGAGTAGCAGATTGACTGGACGTACTTGAATCATCATCTGATTCGCTGGATGTATCTGTGTCATCATCGGTTGAAGGAGGTGGGCAGTTGATTTGGACAAAAAGGATTTGAATACATGGCAGGTGAAATGTTGGTAAGGAAGGAAACCCTGGAAGGTGAAATTCAATGTTTGGAATTTCTGGTAGATTCCACAGGACGATGCCGCCATGAGCTCCGCCGCAATTACGGCAGCCAACAAGCACAGGTACAACAGTTGTACTACCTGAGACCTCAGTAGTAAGCCAGGTATTGCCAGTCCATGCTGTATTTGAGGCAATTCCCGTTGAGAAACCAATTGGAGAAGTAGTCAGAGTCGAAGTGACCAAAGTGGAACTTTGAAAAGAAGCCGAGTAATCGCTCAATCTGGGCAATATGCCACTAAATGGCTCGCCAGAAGAGTATGGAGAGCTGATGGTGGCTGATGTAGAGGATACATCGCTGGTGTAGCCGGTTCCAGCCCCAGCTCTACGACCAAAGTCAGTTTAATGATTTTGTGCACGGGAATGCGTCACTTACCCTGGTAGTAAGTCGACGATCGAACTAGCCAGTGTTGGGCTGGCTTGGCTGAGTGGGTTAAACGTCACGCCAGTAGACAGGGTCTGCGAGGGCGCGTTGGTTGAAAATGACGAAGTGTTGGTGACATACGTCAAGCCTGGAGAAGAGGAGGAGGGTGCAGTCGACAAAGTCAATGTGGTCTCCCCATCGGAACTGGGACTGGCTTGAGATATTCCATCTAAAGGCTGTGTAGACCCTTCATCTGTGCTTGTTGAGTAAGTCGAAGTAATGAATACAGGTGTAGATGTGGCGTATGTCAATGGCAACGGATCATTGCTGCTAGTCTGAGATGAGGGTTCATCCGTATTTGGTGGATATTGGACAGAATCTGAATCTAAAGGGCTTCCAGTCGCGGTAGTAGAACTATCAGTGGCAAAGCCATTAGTGCCTGGTTGAGTGGTTGATTCTCCAGTCAGACTCAACGCGATCAGAGAAGATAGACTTCCAGCATCTAATGAAGCGGTGCTGTAGCTCCCACTTGCTGTAGAATCTTGCAGTGGGGGGTTTATTGCTGAAACGGATGCCCCAGGATTCTCGTCCTCTATTTGAGCAGCAATGAGAGCAAAGATAAAGATAAAGAGAATGTTTGCAAAGAGAAAGCTGCGTTGAATTGCAAACAAAAACATTTTGCAAAATTTTGCAAGACAAACTTGAAATCTACTTGTCGTGTCAGAAGATATGTGCAGAGGAAAGAGTTCGCTGCTAGAAAGATTCATTGACAGTAGGGGCGTTTCAACCTTCTTTCCAGAGAGACACGTCCATATTTGTGTCCAAAATGACAACTTGAGGGTTCGGTAGATACCAACGAAGGATTCTGCAAAATGCCAGCCCAATGGGATATAGCGAGATTACAATGCCAAAATAGAGGGCGTTCGACCCTTTCAGCGAGGACAAGGCAGTATACCAACATTATCCTTGGTGGTGGCATGGCCACCAGCCAGTTTCTTTGACCAAGGCATGGGAAAGGTTTGCAGTTACATTCTCAGATTCATCAAAGCTTCGTTGTACATGTTCATCCTGGCTTGAATATATGTCTTGTACTGTACAAGTAGCGTCGATCATGCTGCATCGGTACTTATCTCGACATTGAAAACCTGAAAAGATTCAATGATGCAGAATTGACTTCAACTGCACTCGTGGGACATATAAAAATAGAAAAGAGAAGGCGCATGTGCTCCTGCGACCCTGTAAAGGACCTTTGTCCCAACTTAACAGGAAGAATGCAACAGACTATTAATAAAAACATGAAAAATTTGTTTCGAATCCTGAAATATCGAAACAACATTATAGATGGCATGTTGGTGCTGGTAAAAGTGTTGGTTGAAAATCCGATGGTCTTCTGATTCTCTGGACATGCCGAGGAAATTTCGTGGAGTGTTTGAAGAAGTGTCCAGTTTCAATAGGCTAGTCAGCATGTGATCCACGGTGTTGGTTGCACAAGCGGGCGCAGCGCCAGCCTCGTTGAACTAGGCATCCCACCTGCGATGTCTCCCTGCAGTGCTGGGCGCCTATTTGAAACATCATGACAAGTCATCAGAGAACAAAGCCTTGTTATCATAATCCTTTCGTCATTATGTAAGGAGGGGAAACACATATGTTGACTTGCCTACACTTCAATTAAGTTCAGTTTGAGGGTGACAATTGTCTGGGAGTTCGGCTAAGAACATGCCAATGGAGCGTGAACGAACGCTACGAAGGGTAGGCGCAGCCCTCATCTCGGATCGTACCTCTTCGACGTCTCCTAAAATTTACCCAATCCGAACCTCGAGCCCTAGTCCGCGGCATTATTCTCGTGCTCTCTCGCCAGTCCCGCAGCTCCTCCATGACATCGACATTGCGTGCAGCTCCGGTGATCTCTCCCGTCTCAAGAGTCTTGTTGCAGAAGGGTTACCTGGCTGGCAGGAGCCTTGCAACGAACCCCTACGCAAGAACTCCTCGTGGACTGACCATTTCACTGTTGCGCTCAGACAAGCTGCTTCGGCGGGACATGTAGACGTCGTGCGATTTCTACTTGAACTTGGAGCTCGAGCTGATGGAGACACCGGTATTGCTGCTGCAAAAGGTGGATCTATAGATGTGTTTGAGGTGCTTGTCGAGTATGGGTGGGAAGTAAATATGCCAAGCTCTCGGAGCGGAGAAACGGCTCTAGCGTAAGTAGAGGCTGACTATGAAACTTTCCAGAGTTTCGCAGTTTTCTCACTACCTTCTCTTTTAGGACTGCAGTACAACATGAGCCTTTGACACGATGGCTCCTAAGTAAAGGCGCAAATCCTAATTTTGGTCGCGCTCCTAGATGGCCACCCGATAACACCCTCCCATGCAATACCTCCGGCGACGCCCTCACCCAATGTGCTTTAGTGGGCAAGCCAGCCACTGTGGATCTTCTCATAGCTCATGGAGCCAACATACACTTCTCCACAGCGCTGCATTCTGTCGCCGGATCGAGCCGTGATGTCGCAGAGAATATTTCAATGATGCAAAAGCTACTGGACGTTGGGTTCGAGGTTGACGGAATGGACAGCATCAGCGGTCCGTATGGAAGAGGGTCGCCACTGATGCATGCCATCTATTACTGTAAGATTGACGCTGTCCGCTTCTTGCTCGAGAATGGGGCAGATCCGTACCTTAAGGGCCGAAATCGGAGGAGCCCCAGTGATGAGGTTAGGAGAAGGAGGTGGAAGAAATGCCTGGATTTGATTGAAGACATAAAAGGTGTGGAGGATGGTTACGAGAGAGGCGTGGTAGCAGCAGAGGGGGCGTTGGATTCGCCGGGTCCCTTGAAAAGTCCGCATGTTCTTGTTATAGGTAACAGCTGGAAACCACTAAATAAATAAGAGACTTGAAGCTGTGTTGGAACTCAACAGCTTTCCCGAAATTGTGTTCCCTTTAGGATGTCTCATTGTGGCAGATTCATAACATCTGGAGCACAGATCTGGGAATTCTGTCCCTATCTCAGTACTTGACACTCAGCCTCCAACCCTTCGACTGCACTCTCGTCGTCACCAGAGCGGCGAGTGCACCGATGTAGCACGCTCCAACGAAGACCATTAAACCCCAATACCGACCTCCATTGCTCACCAGAATCTCGCCCGCAATTGGAACACCAGTCAAGCACCCAAATGCGACAATGGTATAACACGTTGCATAATAGCGACCATAACTCTCTGTAGGACATAGCTGGCCAATACACACAGGGGTGAGGCTCACATTACACCCGCTCGCAAACCCAAAGAGGAGCACAAATGAGACGAGGCCCGCTGTCGAACTTCCCGACGGCAGCCAGATGCCTAACACAGAGACAATGTACAGAGTGACCGAGAGAACCATCGTATTATAGCGACCAATTTTGTCTGCAAAGAAACCTGGTAACCAACGCCCGAAGAAAGATCCAGCATTCATAATGGGGAGAATTTGAAATGCGAAAGCTTGACTGAAGCCCTGGGCCAAAGCATATGAGCTTATATACGTTAGCGGAACAAACAATCCCCATTCAATCAAGAAGACTGCAACGGTTGTTATCAAGAAGGGCCTGTTCCTGAAGATGCGAAAGTCAGGATATGCGTCAACGTTCTTCAACGGCGGCAGCCGGCTGCTGATGAGGATGTTAGAGATAGCGCATAAAAATAGGCAGACAAAGCCAACAATTCGACAACTCCACGAGAACCCAATCTCTGGACTGAGCTTCTGAAACATGAATGGAAAAATTATTCCTCCCACGGATCCGCCGGTGCATGCGATTCCGGTAGCGTTTCCACGACGAGATCTGAAGTAATGGCCTACAGCGGCAACTGACGGTGTGAATAGCAATGCGGCTCCAAAACCTCCCACTATCCCAAAGACGAGAATGAAATGCCAGTACGCTATGAAAAATCAGCATTGTCAATTCTTTGACGGGTTGCGGATGCAGCCTACCTGTGCATTCTCCCAACAACACTATAGTCGCAACTGTACAGACACTGCCTCCAGCAACCAACCACCTTGGTCCATACTTATCAAACAGAGGGCCAATGAATATACCACAAAACCATGCCATGAAGGTGTATATCGAGAAAATCCATCCGATCGAGCCTGAGCTGTAGCTTGACAATTGGTTCGTGGAGATGTATGCTTGAAATGTTCCCAGAGAATTCATCAGCCCCAAAGATGCAAGCAATGCACACCAGGAACCAAAAACGACAAGCCATGCCCTGAGTCCGCCTTCCGGATAGTGGGCTTCATTCTCAACTTCTTCAGTGGAGCCTGAGAGTGAGCTTTCCCCAAATTTCAAGTCCTCATCGAAAATTCCCTTTTGGGAAATACCGGTGATTTCTCCTTCATCGGGTGATGATGTTGCGGGTACTTTCTCGGTCGAAGTGTTTCTACACCTGATTTCTTGTGGTGTGGCGCTCATCTTGTAAGGCTTCGCTTGCCCTTGCAGCAAGAAGAATTAAGAAAGACGGGTCATGAACCAGAAGAATATGCTGGAGAGACATCATGGTTACGCCGGAGCAACCAACGCAAGGTAGGGCATCGCCACGGACTTTGCAAAAATGGGGGTGCGGATCACGTGAGCCACCCCAAATGTGGACGAGACATCGGGAAAAGGGGCTCGCTAAAGCTGGTGGAGCGGATTGCAATCAGATAGCGAAAATGAAGTGCTAAGTGAGAACTCACTCGGGACAAACAAAAACATTTCATCATTGTTACCATGGGAGAATTCGTATGAGGGTGTCGGCTGTACCCGCCTCTTCCACTATTCAGATTGAGGCGTCCCTGCAGATATAGCAACCTAGATTTGATGTAACTGAGATGGCGGGGTTGTGACACGACAGGTGCGACAACGCGTTGCTCATCCCACTTTGTATTCATATTTTTCAAAATATCCCACTACTGTCACCTCTGAGAATTATCTAAGATAGTGTCAGGTTGATGCACCTTTCACCACTTTTCAACGGTCAAGATGACTCGAATAATTGTGCAAAATGCTACCATTTTGACGCTCGATGACCAAGATACATTCTTCTACTTCCCAGGTTTCATCGAGATCCAGAATGATAAGATCTTCAGTCTCAGAGCTTGTTCACCTGAAATATCCCTAGAAGATATTCTGGAGAAACAACTATTATTGATGGAACAGACAAGCTAGAAATGCCAAGTCTAGTAAATTTGCATTTCCACACGTCTATTGCAAAGGTCCGTGCTCTGCCCTTTGCGAGAACCAGAGCATGCAACTGATACATACTTATTATCATAAGACTTCAGAGATAACCTACCCCTCTGGGAATACCTTGACACCGTCTGGTATCCCTCCATCCGGACCCTCACACCAGAAGCGTGCCGCACCGCAGCACTACATTCATATATCACAGCCCTCAAATCCGGCACAACGACCGTAAATGATATGTACCGGCACCTAGACTCCCTTGCCAACGCAGCACTGCAAACCGGTATCCGCGCCGTCGTCAGCAACGCCATAGCCCTTCCAGAACACAACCTTGATTCGGTCGCCGACAACGTGGAAGCTTTCAAGCGGAACCACAATTTAGACAATGGTAGGGTCAAGGTGTGGCTGGGCCTGGAATGGATGCCGCTCTCAGACGCACCATTATTGGCAGAAATCGGTCGCATGAAAAAAGAGCTCGGGACCGGTGTTCACGTTCATCTGTGCGAGAGCCGTACCGAGATCTCTAACAGCCTCAAGCGCTTTGGAAAACGGCCCGTTGAGATGGCATACGAAGCCGGTATCCTCGGCCCCGATTGCGTGGCTGCTCATTGCGTGCATTTATCAGATAACGAGATTCGGCTGCTTGCAGAGACGGGCACTTCGGTCTCTCATAATGCTGGTTCAAATGCGGAGCTGGGAAATGGGGTGGCGAGGGTGCAAGATATGTTTAAGGCAGGAATTAATATTAGGCTTGGCGTTGATGTATGTGAGTGCCATAATTCTACGGATATGTTTGAGGAGATGAAGATTACGAGTTATATGCAGAGAGCCACCTTGGAAGATGCGAGTTTAGGTCAGCCAAGTCAGGTTTTGAGGGTGGTTACCAGAAATGAGGCAAGAGCGCTAGGTATTGACGCGGGGATGCTGGTGGTTGGGATGGAGGCAGATGTGATCTTCTTGGATTTGAAGGATATGATGTTTACACCGCTTTTGAAGGGTCCGATTGAAGAGAGGAGACGGATGTTAGAGAGCCATTTTGTGTTCGGTTGTAATGGATCTTCTGTTGATACTGTCATTGTCGATGGAAAGGTTGTGGTTGAGGGGAGAAAGGTTCTGGGCGTGGATGAGGAACAAGTGCGGCAAGATATGAATGTCTTGTTCCATAATCTTGTGGATTTAATGCCAAAGGTGACTATGGAACGGGAGAAATAATTGAGGAATAGTCTGTCGACTGGGTAGATAGCGAGGTCGTATCTCGGCGTTGCAATATTTGAATTTCAGCAGAAAGCCGACTTGGTTCCAAGGCAGAGAAATAAAATGAAGGCGATATCCTACGAAAACCAACAGTGAGGACAGATTCAGTGTCTTGATTTACTTTTCTCATTTTTGTCATTATTTTCATTACCGCTGTGCGCCACCCATGCCGCCATCTACCATGGAGCAAAGCAATTTCTGCCCCAAAACGCCGATTCGAATGCATTATCACTTTCCATCCGCCTCCCTCGCCTGTCTCGCCTTCAGCTTCTCTCTCTGAACTTTCTTGAAGAAAGCACTGCTATCTCCCTTCTTCTTCAGCTCCTTATTTCTGCTCTTATTCTGCTCAACATACGCCATATCCTGGCCACCCGCCAATTCGCTGAGCATGCCGGCAGTCCTCCTAGCGCCTTTCTTCTTCTGCGGCTTGCCACTCCTGCCATCGACGCGATGAAACAAGTCATCAACATCCTCATAGTCACCGCTAGTGTCAGACTCGTTATGGATCATGACGTGCTGTAGCAGTTCGCGGCGTTCAGCTGGAGTTGTGAATGCAAGCCCAGGAAGTTGATCCATACCTTGTAGATGAGTGATAACTTTGAAAGCATACCCTTGATCTACCAGGAAGGCTTGGCGTTTGGAAGAGTACACCATCTCTTGAGTGTCTTTCGACACAAGGGAGTAGAAGAACGCATTGAAGCCTTCGTCATTTCTGCGCTTGGCTCGAAGAATACGACCAAGTCGTTGGGCTTCCTGACGACGTGAACCGAAATGCGAGGATATTTGAATGAGGCATGTGGCTTCTGGCAAGTCCAGAGATGTGTCGCCAATCTTGGAAAGGAACAGTGTGTTGATATTTTCGTTGTGCTGGAAGTTCTCTAGAATGCGAAGACGCTCTGCGTTGCCAGTCTCGCCATAAATGAAGACTTTGTTGAGCTTCTGGGCGTATGCCTTGAGAGCGAAGACATTGTCCGAGAAAACGATGATCTTGTCGCCACGCTTCTCGTGGTAATCAATGAGGAACTGACAGGCCTGGAACTTCCGCGGGTTCATGATCCAAAGCAGAGAGCGCTTCTTGCTTGACAGTGACAGGTATTCGGAATAGAATTCGGTCGTCATCGGACACCAGACTTCTGCACATTGGACTCTGGCAATATGGCCTTGCTCGGCGAGCTCCATCCAATTGGCCTCATACAGCTTGGGACCAATCAAGAAGTTCAGATCGCTGATCTTGTCATCTTCACGGAGGAGTGTTGCAGTCAGTCCAAGCTTCGAATGCGTTTTGATGACGGAAACGACTCTCCGAAACATGTGAGCTGGAGCAACGTGGACCTCGTCCAAAATCATGAGACCCCATTCTCTGCCTTGCAAGAAATCCATCATCTTTTGAGAGTCATATGAACGTTTGCCTTTCTGCGCAACCATATTGTACGTTGTGACAATGATACCAGTATTTCCAGAGAATTTCTCCTTGTTATCAGAGGTGAAGACTGCCACATCGTTAGGGTTGATGTTCGACCACTTGAGGAATTCCTGTCGCCACTGAACGACAGACATCGAACTCGTGCAAAGGATAATGACACCCTTCTTGATGGTACATGCTGCTGTGATTCCGACCAAAGTTTTCCCAGCACCACAAGGCAAGACGATAAGCCCACTCTTCGCTCGGCCGTTACCAAACATCTTACTCAAGCTCTTTTCCTGATAATGTCGAATCTGGGCAGCGGGTCTCAAATCGATATCGAGATTGGCATTGGCGTCATCGTTTCGGAAATCATATTCCTCGAGAATGGGGTGACCCAGCTCTAAGCATCGTTTCTGAACCTCTTCTACCCCATCATCAACAATCTGGAATGCATGTACGGCATCAGTATCATCATCATCGTCTTCCTCATTCAACGTCGCAAATATGTCTTCTTGGTTGGCATTTTCGCCCTCCTTCGGTTTGGTTTGATCTCCAGCCTGCTGAACTCCAGCAGCGTTCTTGGTGCCTGGAATGACCAATCCACCCATCTTCGGAGCAGATGTTGTAGTGACGTCCTCGATGCCCTGTACTCTGAGAGCTCCAATCACTGGGTCCTTCAAGAGAGTTTGTAGCATCTCCGGGTCTGTGCTTTCCACATAGTGTTTGTTGTTCTTCAATACTAATTTGACCTTCCCATATGTGCCTGTCGAGTTCGCAATGAAAGCTCGTATACTCTCTGGAACCGGTGTCTTCGACAACCTATCGAGTACGTTTATAATATCATCAGGATCTAGTCCAACAGAAACAGCGGCATATAGACTGTGCGTCGTCAACTTGTATTCGTGAAGAAACTGAGGCCGTGACGCAGGCTCCGCGATCGTAACCAAGAAGTCCTGCGCATGTGCTGATAACGGCGAGAAGCTCTCAAGAGTTATTCGAGCCGTATTTGGGTCTATCCATAGCGGTCGATTCTCATGATCCGGCTTCAACTCGAGGTCTGTAAACTCCCTCTTGCCTCCGCCGAAGAAATGACTCGCAGAGTCGAACGGCTTATGCGTATTCTTCTGTGCTCTCGCGGCATAGTTTTGGACATCGAGCTTCGCCCTTGTCTTCTGCTTGGCTTCGTTCTCGGGCTCAGTATCATCGGAGGACTCGTACTCGTCGCTGCTGCCAATACTTCGTGGAGTAGCGGGACCTGGTGTCGAGGCAGCCGAGTCTTTTCCCGACTTTTGGCCTCCCTTGACGGCTATTTAAGGCGTTAGTGATCAACAGAGGCGTACAGCAAACAAAAGCTCATACTTGATGAAGCCTTTCTCTTTGCTGGCATCTTGACAGTCTGCCAGCAGTCGTTGCCTCGATGTGAACAAAGGATGGTCAGAACCAGAAGTTGTGGCGGATGTTGGCGTTGATAAGGCTGACTCCTCGATTTCGCGCTAATGAAAAGGCAAAGCCGCGTCCAGACACCGAGTCGCGTGGACTTTCGACTGGCAGATCTAAGATCTTGACTTCAACTGCACTCGACTAGACGCGTGTTTATTCGAGTTAAAATTCCCAGGAAGAAATATTCGAGTCTTCCCAGATGTGGTAAGGACTGTTCCTTCTACATAGTCCGTGGCGAATCTAATCCGAGAACAGCAAACACATTCTCAACGCGCAAGTCTCTATTAGATCACCTTGCTGTAAGTTTGGGAGCTTCATGGATTCCCCCTCTTAGCACTGACAAATCTACAGGTCGAAAATGGTTCGACTGCGCCGAATGCCACCAAGAGCAAGAATCCCACCCACTTAAACAGCAGACAGAAATGGTTGAACCCCTCCTCGCAACCCCGCCTCTTCCAATCTCTGACAATTTTCAGACATTCGCCTGCAAAAAGTGCAAGAAGGTATTCCGAAAAGACGCCGAAGAATTCGAGGAGAGTGACGAGTACTGTCCACATTGCGACAATCACTTTGTTCTTGAAGCCAAGACACCACAAGCAATGCTCAAGGTTGAGGGCGAGGATGCCAGAGTCGATGCAAGAATGCTAAAGGACGATCGGATTCGAGGAGAGGAGCTGAGAACGATATTCGACGTCAAGGAGGCTCCGAACAAGCTGGGTTAAGAGGATACACTGCGTCAGGAGCGAACGTGACGATTTGATTTAGCGGCATGGAGGGAAGGCATGGTGTCTATGATTTAGGGTTATGAGACGAAATACGAAGGGGTACGATCACCAGCCACTCGCCCATGGATGGCAAATCGGCAGGAGACACTCAGAGAATCGTGAAGCAAAGCAGACCAAGCCCCGAATTTTGCATCGCTCATTTCTATGGTACAAAGCCTCTATTGAGAAAAAGGATCAATATGGCGGCTCTTTATTGGCCCTCTGGTCTCGTCAGGATAGCAGCATTGCCAGTTCCTGGTGTCCGGCCCTTCTTCTTTTTAGCATCTTCCTCCGACTTCTCCTGCTCAATGCTCTTGACGTATCCCTCAATATCCTCCAGCGGCAGCATCTCGATGGTCTTGCCTGGTGCCATGATAGCGATCTCAATGTTCTTGGCTCCAGTCTGCACAACCTCCAATAATGACTTGATGGTCAACTTGATCGTGGCCTCCCGGTCCATATCGTCCTTATGGTTTCTCTCCAGGAACTCGCGGACAGTCTTGCTCGATCTGCCGATAGCATTTGCCTTCCTATAAGTCTGTTAGAGATATTCGGGGGATAATGATATCGTCGAACATACCATGCAGAGTAGATTCCTGATGGCTCGGTCTGGTATAGTCTTGGGGTCTTGTCATTAGGGTCGAAGCCAACAATCAACGTGCTGATACCAAATGGTCTAACACCACCACTCTGCGTATATCTCTGCTGAACTCCAGCCACATATTTTGTAATGTACTCAATCGTAACCGGATCTTCAACAGTCAGGCGATGAGACTGTGCTTCTAATCTGGCCTTGTCGACTAAGATTCGTGCATCGGCGTTGAGTCCAGCAAAGGCGAGGCAGACGTGAGTATCGACGAGGCCAATCTTTGAAGGTGTAATGCGGGTATCTTGGAGTTTCATTGCTGATCGCTTCTCACATCCCAACACAACAATATCCTTGCCCTTTACTCCGACGGCACATGTTCCTACATGCACTTTAGCTATGCTCTTCGTTCTCTAGACCACCATAGCCTACCTCTCTTCACAGCCTCTAGCGCGTACTCGACCTGGAACACATGTCCATCGGGACTGTATGATATATCAGAATCTCTCCCAAGCTTTTGCCCAAATAGTCACTGACCTGAAGACTGAGGACCGTTAGCTTGCGGTCAACAGAGTGACGGAACAAGGAGTAGCTTACCTGAAAGAGCTCTATCATAACCTGAAGCCATGATTCTTAATTCTTTGTCTGGAATTAACTGTGCTGTAGCTTCGTGGGTATCTCAAGAAGGTCGAAGCTGTCGTCAAGGCGGTCTGTTGAGTCGTTGGAGAGCTTGATGCTGTGAGGCAGGCTGCACCGCGTACGAAGTCGCGAGCTCAATTTGGCTCTAAGCCCGAAACGACACTAGCGCCACAAGGCTGAGGGAGGTTCCGATTTGATGCCGACTCCTCATTCTCATCCCACTCCAGGTCGGCATTTTATTTTGTCGAGTTGTTGAGGTCAATTGGATCACGGCATTGAATTCCAACATGGCAAGCAGATCACGAGTTGCTCTTGCTCTGCGTAGAGCCAGAATCTCTGCAGCACCATGTTCACAACCAATTCGCCCACTGACTCAAATTCGATGGCAAAGTACTGGAAGTACGGAACACTCTGAGGGCGTTGCCAAAGGCACGACGGGCACTTCGAAAACGATCGCATTTACCTCGGAGACTTACCCAGAAATCAAGCGTAATACGAAATTTGCCGAACTTACTGCGGACCATGTCAAGCATTTCAAAGAGCTTCTTGGAAAAGACGCCGCTGTTATTGATGGGGTTACGAAAGATGCTACAGACGACATCGAGCCTTTCAATGGCGATTGGATGCGCAAATATCGGGGGCATACAAAATTGGTGTTGAAACCAGGATCCACAGAGGAAGTCAGCAAGATCTTGAAATACTGCAATGACAATATGCTGGCCGTGGTACCACAAGGAGGCAATTCTGGACTCGTCGGTGGCTCTGTCCCTGTTTTTGACGAGATTGTCATCAATATGAGCCGAATGAACCAAATTCGGTCTTTTGATGAGGTTTCTGGAACATTGGTCGTCGAGTCTGGGTGCATCTTGGAAGTCGTGGATGGGTATCTCGCGGAGAAGGGACATATCTTTCCACTGGACCTCGGTGCCAAAGGATCCTGCCAAATTGGAGGAAATGTTGCAACGAACGCAGGAGGTCTGAGACTGCTGAGATACGGCAGTTTACACGGGAATGTGCTTGGTATCGAAGCTGTACTCCCAGATGGAACTATTGTGGATGACTTGTCCAAGCTGCGAAAGAACAACACTGGATACGATCTGAAGCAATTATTTATTGGGGCTGAAGGTACAATTGGTATCATCACCGGAGTCTCAATTCTTTGCCCACAACGTTCAAAAGCGATTAATGTCGCATTCTTCGGCCTCGAATCGTTCGAGAAAGCCCAGAAGACTTTTCAAGAAGCGAAGGGTCAGCTATCTGAGATCTTGTCGGCATTTGAATTGATGGATAGCGACTCCCAAGACCTCGTGCAACAAGTCACAAAAAATAAGCGACCACTTGAAGGAGAACACCCTTTTTACTGTCTGATTGAGACGAGTGGCTCCAACTCTGAACATGATAACGAGAAACTGGAGAGTTTCCTCGAATATGTCATGGAGAAAGAGATTGTCACTGATGGAGTTGTGGCTCAAGATGCAACCCAAGTCAAGGCGCTATGGGGCTGGAGAGAAGGCATTCCTGAAAGCCTTGGCCACTGGGGTGGCGTTTACAAGTACGACTTGTCGATACCTATCAGCGAACTGTATGCACTCGTTGAGGAGACTCGAGAGAAGATCGAGAAGGCTGGACTCATTGGTGATAGCGATGAGCATCCAGTAGTTGGTGTCGTGGGCTACGGTCATATGGGTGACTCCAATTTACATCTCAATGTTGCAACACGACGTTATGACAAGAAGGTCGAGAAAGAACTCGAGCCATTCGTGTATGAATGGATTTCCAAGCGAAATGGAAGCATCAGCGCAGAACATGGCTTGGGTTTGGCGAAGAAGAACTATATCGGATACAGCAGAAGCGACACGATGATTAAGTTGATGAAGCAGATCAAGGATCTTTATGATCCAAACGGCATCATGAACCCTTACAAATACATATAATCAAGAGATGGTCTGAAGATGTACATACTTCGATTCCTGTAGATACACGTCTTGGTATGCTTCTTGCACTCCAGCCCTCACTGGCCTTTTGGCTTGCAGCATTTGTTCTTCGCCCTCTGTTTCTTTTTTTTTCGATTCCTTAATCGACACTCTCCTGCGAGGGCAGCATTCTATTAACTCAATTCCGTCAGCACCAGCTAGGTGCGATCAGATATCCGGCGCGTTGCTATTCTTGGAATAGGGGGAGGAAGGCATGAATATGCTTGTCTCGCTTCACCATTTTACTTTTTCTAACCCCATGAACCGCATCATGGCAGAAAAGCAAACACGATCCAAAGTCTCGACATTCCAATGGTTGTTAAAACCTTTCCTTTTTGTTTTCTCAATTGACCAGTTGCTTGAATTTTTTCATTCATGCGAGCCTAGTACTGCGCATAAGAATGGACTAAATGCTTGGATCTCATCTTACTCGCGCTCGATCCATTCGATCTGGTATTGCTTGCGCATAAAAGCGCAGCCACATTTTATCATTTTCCGAAGCCATATATCTGTGGGGTGAGGGATAAAACCTCTCAAAAGCTTCGTCAATCGCCTTTTTATGAAAAGAGACTGTCGCGTCAAGCATCCACACTCAAGCGAACCGATCAGTCGTGGATAGTGCTTTGCATCCCTCATACTGAGGCAAGCATACGATTTCTTATCAACATGGTGTGATTGAAGATTTTCACACTACAGACACTAGACCTGACAAGCGCCAACATGACCGACTACTCTCATGTCCCTGCGACTTCTCCACCCTCGGATGTCACTGCGAACTTCAGTAACCCATCGAGCATTGGTTGGCAAGTGATGGCCACGAACCTTTCGTTGAGCATCGCTGCTACCGTTTTCGTGACCCTGAGGCTGTACTCCCGAGCGTTTATCACCAGATCAATGGGATTTGACGATTGTGAGTTCAACACCATGCCATCATGACACTCTGCTGACGGTTCAGCAGCACTCAGTCTCGCTGCACTGGTACCTTTCCTCTCGATATAATATTATCAATAGCCACTGAACATTCTTCTCAGATTTTATCCTGGATTTTCTGCGGCTTATGTCTTGCTAGTAATATTCCCCACACCATGGCGATGCAGTCTCTGACCCGTTACCAGACATAGATCACGGATTCGGAGTCGACCTGTGGAACCTTTATGTCTCTGATGCTATCCTATTCTTGAAAGTAACCTTACTCTCCAAACGCCCAAGAGACCCAGTGCCTAACATATTCAGGTTGATCTAGCTAGTCGAGTCATATATATTTTTGGACTACTCTTCTTAAAGCTATCAATTCTTCTGTTCTACCTCCGTCTCAACACCGGCCGCACCTTTCGCCTCATTGCATACGCAATCAGCATATTCACCATCTTCTACACTGTTCTCGGCAGCTTCTTTGCAGTCCTAGGCTGCAGTCCAATTACTGGGGACTGGGACATCACGGTCAAAGCAAATTGCAGTAGAAGAGACACTTACGGCTACGCTCTTGCAGCGTTCAATATTTTCACCAGTCTTGCCATATTGATCTTGCCCATTCCGATGTGCATAACTTCGCAGTTTCTAAGGCGACAGCAGTGGATGCTGGGAACAGTGTTCGTAATTGGGTTTTTGTGAGTTATTTCTCGATCGAGATCGCCTTTCTCCATTAACAGAAAACAGCGTCTACATTGTTAGTGTTGTTCGCCTCGTAATCATGATTCAATACCTCCGTGCGTCCAATTTCACGACAGACAGAGCTCGCGAAGTTGCGTGGTGGTAAGGGCCAAGATCTCCTCACTAGCAGCATTCGTTCACTGATATACTACAGCGAGGTCGAGCTCAATATCGGCATAATATGCTCTTGCCTCCCAACCTTGAAACACATGCTAGAGCGCCATTTCCCAGCCCTCATGACCGGAAGAGACACACTTAAGACCCTGCCATATCTCGCATCAACCAATTCCATGACTGCCAGCGGCGGCGCTAAGCATTTCTCGGGTCCCACGACTCAAATTGAAGGTCCCGTCACCACGAAACGGCAGGGAGGATTATGGAGAGTTGATGAAGAGAACGGTGACGGAAATGTGGAGGAACAGCAGGCAGCGGATGAGATCAGAAGCAGAATCATGAGTTGGGGCTGGTCAATCGGGAGTGGTGCGGTTCTAGAACCAGTCAATGAGGTCAGAGAGAGCGAGAGTAGTGGAGAAGATGGCAGGAGGCCACCTCAAGAGGACAGTATCAGGATGGACTCTGCAACTACTCATGGTAGTGTAACAAAGAGTGAACCTTCTGCAATTCCGCATGTTAGGACTTTGATGGTGGAAAGAGGCGATTTAAGGAGAATCAGGTCCAGGTATGGGCTTCAGATGACTCTCCACGACGCCTTTGACTAACAGCTGCGCTCCTTCTAGTCCAAGTCTACCCACCCTCAGCTCCGAAATAAGCAGATGGACCACAGTTCACAAAGAGCTCAGGGAGATCACATCAGATACGGACGAGCTGAACGAAAGAGTAGAATACTTACGGAATTTGCGGACGAGGTCGAGCACGCGATCTTTTGGATACTTGCAAAGTGAGCGAGATAGTGGTAGTATTTTGCTCTCAATGATCGAGGATTTGCAGTACCTTATGGCTCATAACCTCTTGTGATTTACCTGAATGGAGGCTGCCACAGTTCATCATACAATTTCTTTGCACTTCTCTTTCCAATTGGACAATGGCAACCTGCTCCCAGCTTGACCATTTTCTTTGCCTCGGGTTCCACAACACAGAATCCATTGGACAGGCTTTGGGTTGCACAACGCCATTTACGTGATGCTGATGCCCGGGTGCCCCTTTTCGGTTAGCTAGGCTATGCTGAACGACCGGCTAAATCTGAGAGTCAGGACGATCTACATTAGTAACATTTGTGCTAACTACTACCTCCATACCGAGAAAGCTTTTGCTTTCTTTCCCTTTACACTAATCCCGAAGTGGAACTATTCGGGTCCAAGTCTTCTCCGCACTCAATAGGTCTCACTCGCGCGACGATTCGTTTCTCCAAAAAAGGAGGACTTCCAACTCAATTGATCTCTAATGTGTTTCAAATATTCCAAAGAGCCTTAGTCATTCTCCGTCTGACAAACATGACAGAGACAAGATCTTTGAGTTCGTCCGAAGCATGATGGTACCAGGCCGAGTTTCTGTATAGGACCATAGCTGCTCTCCTCAAAATGTAATTCAATCTTCTTACCAAACCCAAAGCATCTCCCCAGCTGTCGAGCTTTCATACATAATCAGAAACATCTATTCCATAATCGCACACCCAAACAACATCATGTCATCAAATACTACGCCCGTCATCGCCATCGCGGCCTTCACAAGCAAACTCGCCCGCCTCGTCACCAGTGCCTCGTCTCCGCCCACCCAAACGTCAAACTTCACGGCATCGTCCGCGATCCTCCAAAGTATCCGTCGAGCTCCGCTCAAACCCCAACATCACCCTCTTTACTGCAACCTCTTCCGACGTCCCTGCCCTCCGTCGCGCACTCGCCGGCGCCACAGTCTACATCTACTACTACCTCGGCGACAACTCCCTCATGATCGATGGCCAGAAGACATTAATCGACGCGCGTATTGCAGAGAACGTACCCCGATATATCGCCTCTGACTGGTCTCTCGATTTCAGCAAACTCAAGATGGGCGATCATCCCGCGAAGGACCCGATGAAGCATGTACAGTACAAGCTTATCTTGAGGAGAGGGTGAGGGTAAGATCAATGGCGCGCATGTCCTGATCGGAACTTCAATGGAGATAGTGTGGACGCAGTTTATTGGATGGGGTGATTTGGAGAAGGGGAACGGAACGTTTAGGTATTATGGGAATGGAGATGAGAAGTTGGAGATGAAGATGAAGGATGCGGCGAAGTATACAGCGGAAGTAACGGTTGATGAGAAGGCTGTTGGCTTTTTGAACTGTGAGTCCAGCCCTCACCGAGCCTTAGATTCCTTGATGCTGACCTCTGTGACTGCAGTCTTGGGCGACAGGAAATCGGCCAAAGGCCTTACGCAGGTGTACGAGAATGTATACGGACTGAAGCCTCAAATTGAGAAATTAGGCTCTCTGGAAGATCTACACGGGAAGATGGTGCCTGTCCATGAGAGTCATCCTCAGAATCCATATGCCTGGATGGGAATGTCCTCTCAGTATTACATGGCATACGGCTCAACCTATCTGGGAAAGTTGGATAACGGGCTCTATCCAGAGGTTCTTCCCATTACGGTGGAGGAGTTCTTGAAAAGTGTTCCAAGGGAGAAGGTTGCAACAAGTGCATTCTTCTGATTCATTCGTTAGTATTGTGGAAAGGATGCCATAGAGTTCTCGGTGAAATATAATTGGCGTCATTTTGAAATAATTTGTTCTCCCTTAAAGTTTGTGCGGCTCTGATACTCCCTACTTAGTACATATCCACATGTGCTTGCATGAAAGTGGAGCAAGTCTTGCATTCGAAGGTCAGGGCTGCCGTCCAGATATTCGCAGATCCTCCTGCACTCAACTGCAGCAGAGCGAACAATCCATCATTGATCAACCTGACTGATGAATGCACACCAGTATGCCATGAGTAGCATTGCCCTTTCATCGTTCTCTTCGAGGAGTTCCAGAAACTCGTCAGTCAGTTTGCCAATAAAGACCATGAACATGCCAACCGTGCTATGAGAAATGCCAGAGCGCATCAAGCGCCACAGCTTTCTCAGAGGCTGCTCATAAACATTCTTGTAGCCTGATAGGAACATCACAGAGCTCAAGTAGCGCTTTTGATGTAGTGGCCGCCCATGAGTCATTGTTTTCTGCTACATGTCGGCAGATATCTTTCTCCCAATATTTTAACTCAAGGAAGACAGGATACCAAATACATTGGGTTAAATGAGGGTTGATGGTCTCGATGTCTTCCAAGGTTTTGATACCTCGCATTGCACGAAGCCAAGCGAATCCTCCATTGTGCCGAGTTTGCTCATCGCCCTCCGCCTGGATAGACTTTTGAATGCCAGCGTAGTCAGAACATAGCAGCATCTGATGAAGGAATTTATATTCTCGGGATCAAGTGAAGCACTCAGTTGGGACGAATAGATCGTCAACAAGTGCTAGTAATGTATCGCCGCGGCGACACGGTACCGCTTCTCTTCGGAATGTAAGTAGCTCATGAGAGTTGCAGATATCGTTATGATCGCATGTATGATGTATGGTGCCTTTGCTCCCAGCTGAAATTCATTTATTTGAAGGGTTTTCTGGCATTCTGAAGATACGAACCATGGGTAGGTGGTGTCGACGAAGTGCTCTAGTGTTTCTTGGGTGTTGTCTTTTCGGTAGATTGGATGTTTGAAATGCAGGCATGGGATGCTTGCTTCTCGCAGAGATGATAAGATCTGGGCAGTCGCCTTCGATTTAGATATAAAATCATCTGTGATACTAAAGGATTCCGAGAGGTCATGTTTTGGAGCCTCAGCGCTCAGGAAGTCCACACTGAGCGTGTCGATGTCGGCACTAGGCACATGAAGCTCTTGCAAGACCTCCAACGAGGCTCGATCTGTGCCATTTAAAGAGCCTTCGAACAAATGAACTTCTAGTCTTGTTTCCAGTAACCGTCGGCTGTTAGTACTTGGGCTAGAGTAGACATCTAAGGCTAGCTCAAGATCCGCTGTTGGAGAAGACGGCCTTGAAAGTGGAAGAGGGAGGTCTGCTGCATAGCTTTAGCATGGAGTCTGGACAGAAGGGCTGTCTCCGACTTACCCATCTGGTCATCTTCGGGATGTGCTTGCTCATACCACTTCCAAGGTGGCTCTTTTAGAGCAAGCTCCGGAGCTTTCGATCCAGCAAGCTTCTCATTAGTCCCCCGCAAAAGCTTCAAAAGTTCTTCGGACACTTCCACGCGAGGTTTTCCGCTTGAAACCTCGGCATCCTCCTCTTTGTCTCATTTACAGAGATTGGACGGCTCAATGTATCACGGTGTTGTATTGTACTAAGCTATCGTGGCACAAGCTGACTGTCGATGATGCAGCCTTGTCGGAAAGCGGTGCGGAACACGCTTGCTCGCACGTTACCAGAACCTCGGCCTCGGAAGTTGATATCGTTCAAAATCTTTGATATCAAGAGTAAATGATGACGACCGCAGTCCAAAAATGGAGAAAAAAGGGATGAGGAGAGATGATTCTGAACAACGCCACGGAGCTCGCACGTTTTCAGTCCTCTGTGCAGCTACCAAAATTGAGCGCTCGCGAACCAACCAGCTGGAGAAGCTTCTTGCATTTTATCGTACTACTTCAACTCCTGTGCTATCTGGAGACTTAGTCTTCTTTTAAATTAGTGAATTTAATAGTCAAAGCCAAGAACGACTGACTTGCATACTTCTAAACCATACGAAGATATCCCTTTTCCACGCCCAATTCGAACGCCGAAGGTCCCCAGATCCCCATTCTTTGGTAAACACAGTTGCCTCCCATATATGCAAATGCTCCCCAAAATGCACAATCACAGATCTGGTCAGCTAATATGTCGAATCTCCTCTCTCAAGCAGCGGTCTCTGATCTCTATCCCGATCACTCGCCCAGCCATTGGAGGTCGCTTCACCACTCTCAACCGCATCTTCAGGTCCAGCCTCCTCTTGTCTATACAAAAAGAACTGCACAAATATCGCCCCATCCAAGAACAAAGTCCCAAGACTGCCAGCCAGCCACGAAGCATTGACCGCAATATAACGTCCATAAATGGCCAAAGCCTCGCCATCCCTACACTTCCCATTCTTACTTCCACAATGCGGGTCATATGCAAAAATGCTCAGAACATAAGTAAGATTACCGATACATGCGAAGAGGAAGAATAACATAGAGACGCCCTCGGTAGATTTGCGTCTGTAATTGAGCAGTAATTGTGGGATTCGAGATCCGAGATAGAGAACAGCGCAGAAGTAGCCGAATATTTGGCCCCAGAGACTGAATTCTAATACATCCTCATTTGGGTGCTTGGGAGTCTTGGAATGGTTTGAGTGTCCTTGAGAATGATTGCTGACGTACCAGCCAACGACACCAGCTGCGCATACCATGAGGATAGCGAAGAGGTTGAAGAACGTAGCTTGCAATGTTGTAGTCGGTTTCTGGTTTGCGATCGCTGGTGGGTCAGATGCCTTCGGCGCGTCCAGAAGTGGCACGACGGGTGAGAGATGTGAGGCTGAGACTGCACTCGAGCGGCGCTCTCGAAGTAGATCGGGTGGAGTTGCAAGGAGTCCAGTACGCTCGTTTGCCTCTCCAATATGAGCATGCTGGTTCTGCTTGGGCGGAATTACTTCGTCTTTCCATGTGAATCCACGGTAGTAGAAGCACTGACAAAGCAGGACGATGTCTGCTAAGGTGTAATAGACAGCCAAGATGATCTTGGTAGCGTTAGTCAATAACTTGGTCAATTAGGGAGAGTAGAACACACCATCGTTGGCAAAACACCCTGCAGCACGGCGCCAAGAATGTTGAAAACATCTCCCGCCAGCCAAACAATGATGAATTGAAGAGACAATCCATCTGCTGAACCTCGTCTAAAGTTCTCAACGATTTGAGGTGAGAAGACGACGACCCAGCATGCAATTGAAATCGAACTGCTCCATTATCAGAATCTCAAGAAAGACTGCGACGCTAATGAGGTTTGACTCACCCGCAAATACCACTAATAGCAGTAATATCCAAATTAAGAGTTTGAGCTGGTGGAACCATGACTTGGACTGCTATTGAGACTCAAAGAGCCTCAATAGGGTGACAGTGGTATGTTTCTCCTGCAGTCTCACAAGTCCCAGCCACTTGGTTGAAGCTAAGGTTACTCGTGCCCCGCAAAATCGAAAAGCAAAATTTCCCCCGGATTTTCAGCAAATTTCTCCTGCTCCCAAAGACTCTCGTCCACCTCTAAATCCAAATGCCAAGATAGGAAACAGATATCCAATCCAACCTTGCGCCAACCTGAGATGCAAAGATGTCGTGCGATGCTGGTGATAGATGATGAAGAGAAGATGAAAATTCAAGGTCGGAGCGCTGCGAGATTTTCAGGGTCATGTGATGGGATTTCGCCACTGTAAGTTCCCAGCGCTACTGACTCGAGACCCGAGCCCCTTACTTCACGAATGAGTTTTAGATAAGAGAATAGAAAAGATGTGAAGATAATTTCTTCAACTACGGTTATTCTATCTATTTAGGTTTATACTTTTGTCGGGGAATAGGCCACCGCATTGGCTTCCCTCGAGGCAGACCGCAAACGATTCCGGCGCTCGCTTCTACTACATTATATCCCCGAAGCCGGCACAAAAAGCTGACACCGGTAAAGAGAATTGAAGAGAATGAGTTTCTGTGTTCAGATCCTGCTTCCACTCCCAATTCCACTTCACGACTTCACCACCTTGTTATTCCTCTGTGCCTCCATCAACGTTTCTGCCACCTCAATATGATCCTCATATACAGCCGTCTGAAGCGGTGTCCTGCGCTTATTGCCCGAAGTCATATTAATATCAGCCCCGGCAGCCAGTATCCTCTTCACAACTTCAAGATGACCTTTCTCAGCCGCTGCATTCAGCGCTGTATATCCGTGATAATAACATCCTTCTGCATTGACATCGGCACCGGCCTCCAAAAGCCTTTCAACAATCTTCAGATGGCCTCCCAGAGCTGCTGCTTGGAGCGCGGACAAACCCTTATATCGTTGCAGCGGCGTGTTTATCTCAGCACCGTTCGCGAGGAGGAGCTCCACCACCTCAAGATGACCACTAGCCGCAGCCTGGAGAGGCGTTCGTCCAGCATTATGAGCGGGCGGTGCGTTGATCTCAGCACCTTTCGTAAGCAGCCGCTTCACAATGTCCAAATGACCTCCTTCGGCGGCAGCCTGCAAAGCTGTCCTGCCTCTATACCGATGCGCTGGAAGATTCACATCGGCACCAGCGGCAAGCAGAATATCTACAATATCGGAATGACCAGCCCCTGCTGCTAGAGGCAGAGCTGTCAGTCCACCATTGTTGCCACCTGGTGCATTGACTTCTGCACCGGCTTTGAGCAGCTGCTGCACGATATCGAGATGCCCTTTTGACGATGAGGCCTGAAGAGCTGTCATGCCGTAGTATCCTATTGGTGGCTCGTTTGGATCGGCTCCTTCACCCAGAAGTTTCGAGACGAGGGATATATCTCCATCTGAGGCAGCGATTTGGAGAGGAGACCAGGGCTCATCCTCATCGAAGTCTGCTTCAAATTCTTCTTTCGGAGGAGGGACTTCCTGAAGTCTCGATCCACGACGTTGCATTATGGCTTTCATGATTCCCATCTAGGGACAAAATCTAGCTCTCATGGAGAAGGAAGCAGCTCAGGTGTCGTGAGTTGCGGCAATGCATGAGAGAATCTGTAATAAGTGGTTGGTCATTTCTTCTCGAACGCATTCGGCCTGGCAGCTCGGCCATATGACAGTAATATAACCAGCCGCATCTCGAACATCGAGCATAAAGAGATGAATGAAAGTTTGTGATGGACCCATTAAGAAAATGCTGCGCGGAAAATATTTTGGAATAGAAGAATCGTTGCCTGCATTTTGGGTTTTGAGCTGACCTGTTTACCGGAACGAATGAAATCTGAGATGCCCTCTTAACCGAAGTGGAAAGCTCGCCACTTCAAATCTGGCGTCGGTATCTACTTCCGATTTACGCCATGCCGGTCTGACTTTTCAAAATCCGAAGGATTCGATTTCACAGTGTTGAGGTTGCCCAGATTCTGAAGGAGCAAAGAGACTCCGAGACAAGAAAGTTGGCCGCCGGCCGTGATTACTAAGCCTTGAATTTCAACGTCATTCATGCGCTCGAGTCAACCGCGGCTATCACTCCAAGTCAACAAATCAGCGGAAAAGTAAATCCTCATTTTCTCATCGTCGCCGGAATCCACCCCAAGCTGGGCCACGTATTTCCGGGTCTCGACATCCCCTTCCTCCAATCCAGCTTTATCCTCGGCGATAAGGATTGCTGAGAAAGCGGAAAGCGGACCCTCTTCTACTTCTACCCCACCATTACATAGCAAGCGCTTGTACCTCTTGTCTTCTCGTCGAGACTCTTTAGAAAGAGTCCGCCGACTCTACACAACCCTCTTCACCACAGACAGCTATCCTTAGCTCCCTCGAACTCACCTCGACTTGCCATGATGCCCTCTCAACCAGACCTACCCGATCCCGCGCACCCCGACGTAGACAGCATGCTGAGCCGAAAGTTTGGACGCGAAGTCGCCAATTACTTCTCAGGAAGTCCGCTGAACCGCGTCTCCTTTCTGCGAGCCGACCATGCCTTTATATCAAAAGCACTCGTACATCCGAATACATCATTTCTCCTGTTCAACAACCTGGCGCCGATGGTCCATGACCCTTACAAACTCGCATACGCCTGCCATGATGAGGTCAAGCCTTTAATCGGCCATAATCCATTCGAAAAGACAGAAGAAGAGTTGATAAAAGAATACAATTCTGAGATCACTCTGCCGCAAGTGCTGTTCCTGGGTTTGGACGAGACGAAGAAAGAGGGATTTGAGCATGGTAAATATAAAGGAAAGCCATACTTTGCCGTGGATGTCACACCAAAAGGAACAGTCGAGAAGCAAGCGAGCAGTGTAGTCGAGGCTATGAAGGCAAAGGGTCTGCAATTCATGGAGGGACGAATGCATATGACTCTCAATGCTCCAGAAGGTAAACTTTACCCCATTTACCAATCGAGCTCTAATGACCCTTTCTTCCAGCTGCCATATACGCTCAAGCCCGTGCCCTCCTCGACTGGAACGCACGAAACCCCTTCTGCGGCGGATGTGGACAACCTACGCTTTCCGTAAACGCCGGTACGAAGCGAGTTTGTCCTCCCACCGATTACGCATCTCTGCCCACAGCTCAAGGCGGTGCAACATCCGTCGCAACGAAGCCCCGCGAACGTGCTGCTTGTGCAACAAGAAAGGGTGTCTCCAACCTCTCATTTCCTCGTACCGATCCTACTGTCATCATGGCCGTCGTTTCCCACGATTCCAAGCGTGTACTTCTCGGACGACAAAAGCGCTGGCCTCCATACTGGTATTCGACACTTGCCGGATTCTGCGAGCCTGCGGAGTCGGTCGAGGAAGCTGTTCGTAGAGAAGTGTGGGAGGAGTCTGGTGTACTGCTCGGCCGTGTAGTTATTCACTCAACTCAGCCGTGGCCATATCCTGCAAACTTGATGATTGGTGCAATTGGACAGGCGCTGCCGGATGGAGAGAAGATCCACCTTGAGCATGATCCGGAGCTGGAGGATGCAAAGTGGGTTGAGATGGATGAGATTAGAGAGGCGTTGAGAGTTGGTACGAGTGGTTTGGGTGAAGCGCCACCACCTGAGTATAAGGAAGGTGCTTTGAGGTTGCCGCCGCATACGGCTATTGCGAATCAGTTGCTGAGAGCTGTGACTGGGGGTTTCTTGCAGCAGCAAGGGAACTTATGAGGTAACTTCATGAAGAAGATTTCATGACGGAAGAAACTCATGAGATAGATCTTTTCATGACGGAGAGAAACTTTATGTAGATTATTAGACGCAAAGTCTAGATAGATGCAGTTCCAGAAGCGTCCACCGCAAATATCGTATAAGGATGAGAGGTGATCGAATGAAGTCGCTCCTCGCCCGATTCTTCGCTTCGCAAAACATGCCAGACATTCGTCACACCACCTCGACAATCGAGAGACCCAGCAACGAACGGCGCACGCCACGAGGCTGACCTTCCATGCGTCTGAGATGCCCGTCTTCTACTCCCGCCTGATATTCTTGAGTGCAAGCACAAGTCCAAAAATCCACTCCGAAGTTTCCCCCTTAGTCGCGTCCGCATACATCATCCCACTTGGTCTCGACTCTCGGGCCGGCCGCAGCGCCTCATGTCAGATGCCGTCAACGCAAAAAGTTGTATTTAAGTAACTTAGATTTTCCTGCTTTTCTTCGTTTCTCATGAATTTCCAGTCTATCTATATTTCCTTTTTCGCAGACCAGATATTTTACAGGAGCAACTAGAAGTCTTCAAAATGCCAGGACCAACTCACGCAACCACCCTCCCCACCACCATCCCCCAATTCGACAAAGACATCCGAGACATACATCTGATATACGATTACGACGCTCAGGACGCGAATGGGAAGCCTGAAAAATGGAGATATGAAATGTATTCCCCCAACTTTGCCCCGTCATGCACCAGACCCAAGCCAACTTCAAATATCCAATTCCAGTCTCTCAGACCATGAACTAACAGGGAGGTGAGCAAAGGTGGTTCTTCTCACCCACCCGCATCGTCTATGCCATCCACGGCGGCCCTATGGCAGGGCGTATAAACTACCAAACCGCCTCGTACCAATGTATACGCCCAGGCGAGCTCTGGCAGTGTAATTGGCTTGAGGAGACGGGCACGATTTGCTCGCTTGTGTATGATATTCCTAACAAGAAGATTAGTACGCTGTTGGCGTTCAGTCAGGGACATTGGGAACACCCTGCTGAAGCGCACGGCGATAAGAGGAACCCGGAGGACTTCGCGAGATGGAGGCAATTGAGTAAGATTGGTGGACAGACGGATAGGTTTCTGTTGAATGAGCAGGCGGATGTTGTGGAGGTGTTTAAGGGGAAGGGGAGTTTGGAACCGATTAAGGGGGATGAAGAGACGGTGTGAGTTTGAGGAGTAGAGATGTGATGGAGTTTTGGTAGATAGGACCGTTGTATGGGTATGGATGGAGAGACAAAAGGACTACGGCTGTGACGTGCTTTTCGAAAATAGAATTTCATTGCGAAGTGAAGCGATCTCTTTGTCTTGGCGGGAGGCAAGACTTGTAAACCTCAGACATTATACTTTGGAAATGACATATCTGGGAATAGATTGTATCTTGATAGGTATTAGTGTACTTTGGAAATACATGAAGCAATCCCCATCCAAATGATTCTTTACAGTGACAGACCTCCAGGAGATCTTGGCATCCTACCGTAACCTAAGAGGGTGTCTCGTTTGCAATATATCCATTCGGCGTTCTAGCCAATTCCTCCTCAGTCGGAATTGGTGCTGGAAACAAAGGTTAAGTGTCAGATTGACTTTGCAACGTGAAGCGAACCACCCCGTATATAAGGTAGCTCATACGACTCCGAGGCATTTGATCGATGCAGAAATAAAATTGACAAAACACCGGAATAAATGAAATGTCGTTTAGAACAAAGAGCAAACGTCCAACATTTTCATGACTCAGGGAGTTTAAATCGATCCAGAAAAGACAACAATCGTCTCCTTTATACAACGTCATGGCAGTGTAGGCTCTGCCCAACGGCTGCAGTATCAGAACAGAGGTTGTGGCGGATGTTGTGGAGGTGGAGTTGGAGGTCTGTCAAGATGGAACCTGAGTTGGTCTCTAGCTCTGATATCGAATCTTTCAAAACCAGGAATCTGAACGATAAGCGTCATAAATATCTCCATCAATATTTCTCTAGCGCCTTGAAGGATATGATCGTTGTAGTCTCCTCTCTCGATCCTCGCTGCAAGGGTAATTTGCAGAAATGCTGTAGCCCAAAACACCGAAACGAGCATCGTGGTCGGTAGAGCCAGAGCCACGCCTAAGATCCAGGTATCGGCATATCGTCCTTCTGGGAATTCAAGGCGGTACGCAATAGCGCCGGCAGGTAGAACGCCCAACACAGGAATGCAAAGGCCTGTGATTCCACCAGATCTTTTTAAAGACGCAAGCTTGTCCTTGAGATAGGTAATGATGAGACTGCCACTGAACACGCAGATGAGAACTAGTTGACTGTCAGACACACTGCTGTCGCTTTCCAAGAAGAAACACCCGATAGAGGTTATGACCATAACCGGAAACAGATGGTCAAGGTAGACAACGGCAAGGTAGGCCACGCCAAATCCTGCGGCAGTGGCAGCATTTGTCAGAAGCTCCTTCGAAAAGGTTTGCGTTGCCGGTCCTTCTTTCGGGAGGCCTTCCGCTGGTAGTGCCGAGGTCAGTAGAGTCCGACCCCAAATTCAACACAAAGCAACAAAGCGGGCCGAAGTTTGAGATAGATACGAGTTATATCTTCCTAAAAGCCTCGCCCGTATGGAAGCGCGTGTGAGCCAGTGACCAAACACGCTCTTCATCCAAATTCCGATCTCGGGTGCAGGGAATTCGTCCTTGAGTGCTCTAGCCAGCAGATTGAAATCTACGACTGATATTTGGAGACAGGGCAAAGCCATTTGTTGATGCGTCCACTTACACTTCGAAAATTTTGAGTCTCTCAAATAATCGGGCGGTTGATTTACTTTCCACAGATATGGAGACAGGTTCGAGTATTTAGCTGCAATTGATGACGGCTGCCCAGTGCCATCAAGACCTTCAACAGAGGCTCCTACCTTCGTGGCTTCACAATCGAGGGGCTCACGATCATCATCTAGAAGTCTCTGAGAAATGCAGTCCTGCTTGAGGGCCTTGAGGTCTCTCTCTGCTACCTCCAGTTCCCGAAGTAGGGCATCTTTTTGATCTTGGTAGGTGTTCAGCCAAGCGTGATCCTCAGCTATAGGATTGAGGCCAAGTCGTTGCCTACTATCATTCATCTCTTCCAATGCCTCTTTCTCGCAAAACATATCATCCAATATTTCCTGCAATAAGTCTATATCCCCCATTTTAGAGTGATATCTTGCCAATAGAGGATGATCTTCGTACAGCGTCTACGACCAACCAATTGCAAACAGCCACTCAGTCACACTCTTATCCGACCATATCTGTACTTCATCTTAGCATCTTGGAAACCAAAATACCGATAAGCCACACTGCGATGCGACTTCAAATCCCGTCCAAATATTTCTGATGTCGAACTCGTCACGGTACTCGAACGAACGGGGCTGGCGCTCTCGCTCCGAGCCAGACTCTCCATCTCGGTCAAATTTAGAGCCTGCGGACCTGCCACCACTAACAGCCTTGGTTTTCGTCGTCAACGAGCTACCGACAAATAACAGGTCAGAATTGGATGCAGAGCCAGAGGGGATAGATCAGAATGGGCGCTGGCAGCCTCCTCTGCTCAGTTCCACAGCTTCCGCTGGGAAATGGACGAACGAGGAAGTAACTGCCATGGAAGCAATAACAGCAGGATCGCTAGCTCTCGCAGCAAGCAGCGCACACTTCGTAGGCATATATGACGCTCTTCACAGAATGACGGCAGTACGCAAACGACATGGACAAATTCGTTAAAAGCACTAGCTCCAGAATTCACAAGCGTAAGAGACAATCCCCAATTCTTGGTGCCAAATATCCAGGCTGATGTCAATCTTCTAACACAGGTCTTACTCCTCTCGAAGCTTTCGAAAACACTCGTAGAAAGCCTCTCTGATCCATCTCCTCTCCTCTTCTCCTGCGCCTGCATCTCTCTTGGGCTGGCGATTTCCCTTTTTGGCGAGCACACGTTGCTGATTTGTATCAAGACCGTATTTACGTGGCCGCAATCTCAATTTCACTGGCGGTTGCTTCCACGTCTGGGGACTTCTTGATGCAGGCGAAGACGTACACAGCTTGGTCGATGGTTCTAGGAATGATATTTAGCTCAACATTTCATCGAGGGATGAGGGTAATAGGATGCTGGAAAAAGACGGGCACGACCGACAGTGGAAATCGTGTGGATGATGTAGATGGGAATGCAGATGAAGAAATAAGACTAAGGGACGGGAAATGTCAGGAGAAGACGCACACCGGGGCCGGAGATGGGTTTGATGCTCGCTAGGCGCGGATTCCTGGTTCTTGGGGGAAGCCATTGGGAAAAGATGATGTTGTTTGCATGTCGTTGGGATAGGAGTTCAAGGGCGTCGGGGAATTTGCTAGTGCTTCGGGTGTTTCTCCACTTGTACAGAAATAGCCGGTAGTGGCATAATATGTTATTCAGCAGTACCCGGTTTCGAGATACTAGGGAGATGATCACGCGGTATCGAAAGAAGAATATAAAATACTGCACCGACATACCTCCCCTGTACCTGTACGGTCAAACGAACTTTCTTGCCAAGTGGCGGAGAAAGTAGGTAAAAGGGTATAAAAACTGATCCGCTGCCCAAAACTTCATTACCACTCCAAAAGCAGAGTCTAGACTCTAGAATCTACAACGCTGTAATGCCACAAGTCATTCTTCATTAACATCATCCATCATCAGATCGGCACTGTGCGCCAATTTGTATCCAACTGCTCCTTTCCATGACTCTAACAAATATCCAAAAATCATCTGGACATCATTACCACCTCGTCCTGATTGGTCGTGCTCGTATCGATCAACTGCTCCTCCTTGGTCTCCTCCTTGGCCAGGGGATATCTGGTCTCCTCGGTTGGAGTCATCGTCTTCTCCCACTCCTTCATGATAGTCGACATCGTGCGTTGCAAATTACCTTTAATATTACCTGGGCTCAACTTGTCTAATGCTGGCCACTGAATCTCGTCCCGAATTGCTTTTGATGGCGTGTCATCTGTTGTCTGGCTGAGAATTCTGTTGTTTATTCTGTTAGTTTTGACAAAAGGTGGCAAGCTGTAATGACGTCTAAGACATGATATTTGAGGAGAGTTTAACATGAGATCAGAATCGGAGGCATGATTGGAAATAGGATCGTACTTGACGTTGTGCTCATCTGTGGCGGCATGAGATGGTGTTGCTGGATCTGAAGCCATTGTGCTGCCACTCCATCTTGGTGACTTGGGAGTCGGCGAGTCCCAATTTGACCAGTCATCGTCCAAATCATCGAGGACTGGAGCTGCGAGTGAAAGAGGTCGAGATTTCTTGGCGATCGATGGGGTTTTCTGAGTGGGTTTCAATGGTTCGGCATCTGACCAAAGAGACCCAGCTGCATCCAAGAGCGAGGAATTTCCAGTTAAGGAGTCCCAGGTCCGGGGTGATACGTTTCGAGGCGGGTTTCCACGCTTGCTCCTCTCATTACCGAGTAAACTGCCCTTGCTACCTCTCCTGGTAGGGCCACTTGGTGTCTCCAAGCTTGCTCTATTAGTAGTCCCATTCACAGCCTCATCACCGACTGTTGCCTGTCTCAAGTCTTCGAGGAAAGTCCACAAGCCGGCCTTAACATCTTCCGCAATCTGCTTTGCTCCGTGTGTCACACCACCGTGATAAGAATTTCGATTCGCTCGGTTCGACGAGATTTTTGTAATACCTTGGCTGGTATCCGGGATTATCGTGCTGCGTGACATGCTATGCTCCGTACCGGATTCTGGCACAGGTGGGAAAGAGTGCGTGAAGTTCGACCGTTCAGGAGAGAGCAGAGACAAGGCGCGAGTGTGGGCCCCAGAAAACTTCCTTCGAGATTCCTTGGGTATATTGAGGTTGTTAAGAAGTGCCTTTCTCCTGTCCAGTTCTGCACTTTGGCGAGTTGTGATGGACGGCTCATCGCCGCTGCCGTTATCAGTAACCACAGTCTGCAGAGGCTGCATTGGTTCGGCTCGCCTGATCTCAGACTTCTTCTTGTGCGCCTCATGGTATGCCCATTGCTTCTTGAGCTTGGCCAGGTCTGCCTCGGCCTTTTCCAGCTCTTCCTTCAATTCTAGAACTTTTCTCTCCTGGCTTGCGAGCGCCACCAAGAATCCATTGGAGTCGGTGGGAGACACTTCGGGTACTTCTGCCGGTGTAGCAGGGAAGGATGTCGCGTTCGAAGAAGTTGGGGTTGGTCTCGAGGACTCGTTACTGCTTGGGCCAGCAGCAACGGGAAAGCTCAACGATAACCGGTTTGGTCTTCGCGGATTGTATGACAAAGCTCGAGAATGCTTTGTGACCGGTCGAGCTGGCGGTGGCATTGCAAAATTTGCACGACTCGGAGAGTTTCCGACATGTGGACTTGGTGGTGCAGCTGGCTGACTCGAGTCTCCTGTCCTCAATATCGACTCGATCGAAGCGCGGTCAATTGACGATTTGCGACGGTGATGACGACTAGCCATTGTGCATATCGTATGCTGCGGAAACTGAGCAATATCGCGGTCAAGTACTGAAGATGCTGAAGCTCTTTGTAGCTGGGTGAGCAGCAAAATGAGTCGTTTCCGGCGCTGAGTGCTTTGTTTAATGTCCGGTTGAATGTCAATAAACCAACGTGAGCCCCCAAGAAATAAAAACAAATATTTCCAAGAAGTGAGTTCGTAAAGAGTAGTCATGTAGTCATAATATGTGCAAAATTGGGCTGGGATCCGACTGAAGCTATTCAGAGCATGCTCTGAATAACGAGGAGTGAAGGGAATGGAAATGTACAGGAAGTCTGGAGAGCATTTCAGGAGATGTGGGAAAGTAACTTGCAGGGCTTTGGGGGCGCCGGAATTGAGTGGCCAAGGGACATTGCTCAATGACGCTTACCCCTGTCGACGCTCCATTTTGCCCTGAAAACGGTAAGGCGCCGCTGAATGGCTGCTGATGGCTGCCGGAAAGATCACGAGGGAACGTGGGATGTTCGCGCAACAATATTTTCTTCTCTTTCAAAACAACACGTCGCCAATCATAACATTGTCGCAGCATCGCCATTTCAAGATATCCCTCGCGCGGTATTTTATTGCATTCTTTCACTGTCATGAAGCGCAGTAATTATGCCATTTCTGTTTGTCTACCTTTGCGATCTCCTCGACGCACTCGAACGACCCCTCCTTCGTGAGGTACCCCTGCTCCCGCATCTGCAAGCTGAGCATGTCAACAAAACTATCGTCTCATGGTTCAAGCAACATCGCCATACTCTCAACTCCTTCAGTACCGAAGCTCTAGCTGTACTAGCTATGCTACAACCCAAGAAGCAGACAGATCGAATTTATGGACTAGATGCAGGGAGCCTAGAACTAGTCATCGCAAGAGCATTAGGTCTATCGAGGGAGCAGTATGTCGAGCTTCAGAGGTGGCAGCACGTACCTCATATAGGAGACCTTGCTGCGTGTGCGAAGTGCGTACTGGACGGAATGAGAAGCGTAAGTCTGAGCTCTGCGTTTTGATATTGTATAGAAGCATCATCCCGGAATTTCGGGTGATGGCAGTTTCCAGAACATTTCTTCTCCTGGATCAATCCTACTCACTTTTCAAATTGGTTACTCACTGTCTTGTAGACTGCAAGAGCTGCAACGAATAAGGTAACTTGCGAAGATATCGATCAGACTCTACTTCGAATAGCTTCTTGTAACGAAAGCTCTTCACCAGCTGTGCAATCCTTAGCTGGTACCTGGGCAGGAGCCGAAGGTCTCGAGTTTCTCAGCAGTATCTATCGGCGTCTCCAAGGCCGAGAAGCCAAATGGCTGACCCGCTTGATCCTCAAAGACTATGCGCCGGTCAAGTTTCCTGAGGACCTTCCCTTGGGTTCGAATTACTCTTACCTGCCAAATTGCATTAAAGTTAACGTGTACTTTTCGAGTTCTGCACCACCCGTTTTGACAGAGGGGAAGCAGATTGTCAGAGGATTCGCTCCGGCAGAAGTCACCCGAAATGTTCCTCCCACTCCATCTACGTCCTCTCCACATGCTGCGGCATCGAACCCAATGGCCACGGCTACGGCTTCCATATATCACCCTCTTTCCCTGTCGCCCACACCTAGCTCATCGACTCCCGCAGTACCATTAGCTCGTCCACAGGCTTCTCCACCCAGAACAATCTTAGGTTCACTTTCTTCGAACATCCCAGTCTCGTCGACAAAGTCCTTTGCGACTATTACTCTGGCTCCCACCTCATCCACTGCCTCTGAAGGGGCTTTCTGCCAGCACCCAGCTCGTTCATCCAGAATCGCTTTAGGAACATTGTCTTCGAATGTACCATCTTCCAGTCCTCGCACATCTCAACCCACGACTGCCGACCTGGATATCACGACGTCACTGACCGCATCTGGAACTCGCACTTGTAGGTTGGCCAGGCGAGCTTGTCCTCTCTCCAACCGTATTTTCATCCTCCCTCCATGCATCTCCTCTTTCTCCTGGGTCCTGGAGAATCTCATTCCTTGGCATGGCTCTAGCTACATCACTTCGTTATCAGCACTCTCGAGCCCATCATTTCCTCGCCGCTGTCCACGAACAGGCAAAAAGTTGAGGAAGATTGTGCTTGTGGAATCGGGTCGTACGGCGCAGACAGTCGAGTTCATGAAGAAGATCGGAGATCTGGACTTGAAGAAGAATGGTAAGAAAGAATGGATTGAGGTATATGACTGGCGACTACTGGAGTGCATTGCCAAGGAAGATCGAGGGAAGCAGTTGACCTATAATGCATGGAAACGATGTTGGATTGGAGCTGTTTAGCATTTTTGGATTGCACTTTGGAGTACTTGGGCATCAGCGTGCACTGGATTTGGGACTTGCATTGGAATAGGAGCATGGTCATGGATGGAGTTTTGTTGGATCGGCATAGCGCTGTATATCTTGGATATACTCCGCCTGTTCGCGTTAGCATAAGCTTTGGGCTTAGCAATTGGTTCTATCTACGACAACGAGGGCCTCATATTTCTTAGCGTTTCTCACACTCAGGTATCGAATATAAGAACTTCGATTCCAGTTTTCGGTCTGACGGATATGTTCGATTTCGTACTTTTAACGAATGTTTCGGGCGGGGTCCATGTTTCGGGAGTCAGGTCATAGTCAGGTCACGATGTTGTGCAACCCCACATCCCGAAGGAAAACATCTGAGTGAGTAGAACAGTACGTGACCGAAGCACAGTCCTTCACACCCAATCCATTTCCAAACGTTTGATTTATCTGACTATTCCTCCAAGTGGATGCACAGTTCAATCATTTAAGGTGCCACTTCCCTGCGTTGGCAAGATGTCGTGCTCGCCGCGTTTTCATCATGTCTGTCTCACGTATTTGCCCTGGTGCCTTTGCAGGAACTCGCGCCTTCATCACAGCGAAACATTTTCCTCGATATCAAGTTACACGATGTCAGACATATAGCGCAAGCACCCAGCCTTGTTCATTTGTTAGCCGGCCATTTGTTGTGAGTCGACCTTCGACTGTTCCTCTTCCCAGTAAACCCCAAATTAACCAAAAAAAGCTTTTCAAATGTACCTCCATCTCAACCCGGCCGTCTCGCAGACAAAGTTACCATCGTGACAGGCAGCTCAGCCGGCATCGGTCGAGCCATTGACCTTGCCTATGCCAGAGAAGGAGCGAAAGTCATCTGCTCTGATCTACATGCTCTCGGTGCAGTTGACTTCCTGGACGAAGCTCATGTAGCTACCCACGATCTGATCACCAAAGAAGGAGGGATTGGTTGTTTCGTGAAGACAGACGTTGGTGATGCTACTCAGATTGAGGAGTTGGTTTACGAAGCTGTGGAGATCTTTGGGAGGGTTGATATGTGAGCTCCTCGAAGATGTACGTAGGTATCGAACACTAATACTCCAACACAGCTTCGTCAACAATGCCGGAATAATACCTGAAGGCGATACCGGGTCCGGTGGATCAGCTGCCCGACTCCCAGTCCACCTTGTCCCAATCTCCACGTTCGACAAGGCAATGCGGATCAATGCTCGTGGAACTTTCCTGGGTATAAAGTATGCAATTTCCCAGATGATGAAGCAGGACTTGGGTCCCAGTGGCAGTAGGGGATGGATCATCAATATGGCAAGTGTTGCCGGGCTTGTGGTGTTTCCTGGAGCTCGTATGTCTCTCCGAACCAGCCTCTACTTAACTTGAGCTGATAATTATTGCAGCATCATACTGTGCAAGCAAAGGTGCAGTCGTCCAACTTACTCGTGATGCTGCTGTGGAATATGCACCACATAAGATTCATGTCAACGCTATTTGTCCTGGAAGTAAGTCACATTTCTTCATTCGCTCCTTTCCGAAAGCTGTCGAGGTAGTATTAACACTTTGTAATGGTCATCTCAACAGCAATGACCAAGAAAGCCGCTGAAAACGAAGCTGTGAATGCTCATCTCCTGGCCGTTCATCCGTGGAATGCATTCGGTGAGCGGAAGGATGTTGCCGGAGCAGCAGTTTTCCTGGCGAGCGAGGATGCGGCGTTCGTGACTGGAGTGCTGTTACCTGTTGATGGAGGGTTTGTTGCTAAGTAGGGGAGCAAGCTTGAGTGGTTTATTAGCAGCGTTCGCGAAAGATATTTAGTTCGATGCGCCTATTCTATTATGGGCGCCCTCCATCTCATCAGAAGCGAAATCATCGCGTCAATGAACGATCCACCTCCATAGAATATCCAGCTCTCTAAGAAACTCAGCGCCCTGTGCCGTATTCCCCCTTCGTCTGTTCACACTTGTCCTGAATTTTCCATGCTGTCCTATTCAACCGCTGCTCAGGAAATCCCTAGATCGCTGCTGGGAGATCATATGCTTTACTGATATCCCAAGTCCCAATACCGGAACCACAGGTCGTAGCACGGCAGGGCGAGGAGAAGTTGGGTCATCGTGACCAGCTCACCACCGTCCTTAATCGCGAGATAACACGCATCTTCTGGAGGCCAGTAAAGAGTTGCAGTTGCTTGACTAGAGCGGTAACAATGGCGTAATTTGCACATTGAGGGACATTCGGTTTATTGTGACCAGTGGCAATTGGGCCGGAGATATTGTACCATTCATCAGTAAGGGCGGTTGGGGTGAACTTGAAGATAATAGAGAGGTTCTTGACATGCCGAGCGAATTCGGTTCCGAGGGCAGCAACGACATCGACGACGGTTTGATACCTGGGCTCCTGCTTGTCAAGCCATCCCTCCTCCTGTTTCTTGTCGGCCATCTTTGTGCGAGTCTTTGCCTCCTCTTCCTCCTTCATGATCTCCGCTAACGAAATGACTATTCTCTTCTCGACGGTCGCTTTCCCAGTGACGGCATAATTCGTTTTAGCTTCTTTCTCAGTCGGCATAGCTCCAGCGGCATTGTCGATTCCCTTCAGTTGAGACATAACGGCATCACAAGTGTCGATCTTAATCACAATGTCGACCAATCTAGTAAGAGTTTGTGATATCATGCTGAAAAAAGGGAAAAATTTGAAATTGGAGGCAGGTTAGCATACCTTTGGGGACATTTGCTCGGCAGGGTTCTTCATGATATTACTTTGATACCTCGTTTCACTGACGGTTGTAAGTATAGATCTTGGAAAATGTTCAGAAGTTTTTGCAGCAGTAGGTAGGTGAGAGCTTTGCCCAAACGCGGAGTCAAAGAATCTATGGTTTCAAAGTATCCATAGTATGAAAGTCCTGTGACATCACGATATCTTTGCTTTCAAAGAATCTATATGTCAAGAGACTCATTAATTCGTTGAAGAATTTCATTTCGCGCTTTATAACCTAGCTCCTTTCCCCTAGAGCCTTCGCCACCATCCCATCGTCTCCGGCTCAGTCGAATCAAATAAAACCTGCCAATATAGGTGTGGCTGCAGGTTTTGAATGAAATACCCAGCAGCCCAAAGTTCATAGTTGACGCACTAAATTCGTTCACATACACATATATATACTTGGTATCTTGTCTTCGTTATTTATCCCCAAAGTGCATCCTTGCCCCGTCGCTTCCCAGCCATCGAAGGCGGAGAAAGAAGAACCGATGACCATGCCTCTGCACCGTCTACATAGAGCCGGAACTTTAGAACACTTTGCTCACTGGCCGCGTTTTCGATTGTGATTGCGCCAAGCTTGGAGTTGCCGCTTGGTATGTACCTAGCAACAGGTTAGCAGTAGGTAAGTAAGATTGGGATGAGATACTCACTTGATCATGATATCCTCCTCATCGAGCTGCTGATACGTCGGTGTGGGTAGGTAGAACTGGGACAAAGGACTTGTCGAAAACTCATTGACCGTAGCGCTGATCGGCCATCTCCCACCAATTGGTGGTGGGAAAGCAGTGGCGGCAAATTCATGGCGGTCTCCTGAGAGAATCACCACACCGACACCGCCCCGAAATCCGACATCCCACATGGCTTCAAGCAGCACCTTGCGCTCATGGAGATATCCAGCCCATGTATCAATACTATTTACACGCCAATTCTTGGTAAATGGGATGCTGGATGCAATGATCTTCCACTTGACACCTTTGGGCTCCGGCTTCTCGAGGAAAGCAAGCAGATCAGCGAGTTGGTCCGCTCCAAGCATAGTTTTCTCAGTACTACTGGCGGAAACATTGCTAGAAGAGCTTCGGTATGTTCTAGTATCCATCATAAAGAAGGAAGCGGGACCTTGAGTGAACTCGAACCAAGTTGCACCGGCTCTTTGAGTGTTGTAAGTACCGGCCTGCCTCGCTCGCGGAGGATTGACGGCAATTTGATAGTGGTTCCACGGATCCGCCGCAGCTCTATACACGCCCGTGGTATTTTTGTCCCAGTCATTGGCGATCTCGTGGTCATCAAGGACATGGATCCAGCTCAAGTTCTGACCGACGCCTGGCCAGTCAGGCGAAGCATAGACTTGGCGATATTCTCTGCGATAATCCTCGACAGCGGTACCGAATCGCTTGGGAACATCAACGTAAATGAAGTCACCCAGGAAGAGCATAAATTGAGCTCTTCCAGGAATTGACTTGATCACATTGGCCATATGTCGCATACCAGGAATTGCCAGCGAATGGTCCAGAGGGTTATATGGAAATCGAGGAATGATACAGCTAGAAGTGAGGAATGTGAAGTCGCCACTCTTTGAGACTTTTCCGGCCTTGGGAGGCACGGTGAAGAAGCCAGTATGGTTGTTGGAAGTTGTCCATTGATACGTTCTGTCGGGATGGTTTGGCAGTGGGAAAGTAACGACGCCGGTGAAGTCGGTATCGTTGCTGAGATCGATTATCTCCCCCGCCGACTGCCACGCGGGGTCCTCATATGCTGCCGCTTGTCCCGCGAGGCGGTACGAGACGAAAACTGGTAGCTTCGAGACATCCGGTTCTCTGATCAACAAATTCGCTTCGGTTGGAGAGACATATCCCATTCTTGCGAAAGAAAGGTCCTGAGAAGCATGGAAGACCTTGGGGCTGTAGATCATATCGGTGGTAGCCAAAACCAACAACACGTTGATCCCAAGCGTGGCGAGAGACAGCAAGGCTGAATTGGGATCCGGCAGGCCGGTCAAGAGTGTTTTCCATGGCTTTCGCGCTTTCTCCTCCAACACAATTGTCTCGTCAATCTCGACTTGTTCCTCAGTGTGGGTTGGCTTATCGTCGCTCCGCAGATTGTGAGAGTGGGCAGCTGTTGATGCGAGTGCAGGAGGCTGGTCCTCCACTTCGTTTTCCGTGACGGTGATGTCTACCTTATCGTCGATGACATTATATTGAGGCTGGCTCAAGAAACTGGCGATGAAGGAGGGGATGTAGACTGCGAACAGAGTGTAAATTATCGGCGGGATTGGCTGAGACAGAATGTTAGCATAGCTTAGCTGTTTGCTCGCGGATCACCTACATGACCTGGGATCCATCGGAGGAAGATATATGCGAGAGCCCGTAGGGCTATCGAACTGATCACCGTTGCTCTATCTTGTAAAGTCGCCATAGTTGCGAATTGTTGAAGAAGCTCCTCCAAATGCGCGCAAAAGCAACAGCTGGAAGAAGCACTTGAGAGGTTGAGCAAAAGAAAACATGCTTACAAGCTGGGAGCTCCAAGCTCCTGATTGCCCGTTTGCTGCTCGGCACGTTTCGTCATCGGCAGCGGGAGTGGATTCAAGTGACAAGCCACATCTAACCCATCTTTGGCAAGTGCCCTCCATCCTTGGCACACCCGCCACGCTATGTTCCTTTGGGAAGACGGGAAAGTCTAGAGCATGGAAATGTGAAGCATCTGGAAGTCAATTTGCATTATCCCAGTACCCGAGATTACTTGTAAACACATGATGAGAGGGATCACACATGACATAAGGTTAATGGAGCACTGAGGTTCAAGTCCGATCTAGAAGCTCCAGCAGTCACATGATGTTCTTTCCCTTCCTACCTATAGGAGCCAATTACAAATCGCCACATCTGCTCTTTCTCAATGGAAACTCGAGAAGAACACATTTCTTGTCAGCAAGATGAGTATCAACCCGCTGCCCGAGTTGAATATCTGGCTGCTGCACCGAGTCAACCCCTCGTGCTACAAGATGGAGGTGGTCGAGAACCGCTGGCTTAGTAAGTCACGAACTTCATTATGTCAGCTGTGCTACCGGATTGCTCTTTTTGAAATTCAGCAGCTGCATATCACGAAGATCCCAGAGAAGCTTATCAGATCTGTCCTGTTTACCCCGCATCTCGAAGAGGAATAGAAGCAAGCTCTGTTTACATAGCTGTCTTGATTCTGTAAGCATGTCTCACAATCATCGGACTGTCCGCCACATCTCGGCCTTCATCTGCGCCGAGACTCGGATCCGACTCGCACCTCCTTTGACAAACGTAACATGCAGCCATTCGGATGAACACAAAGAGACTCGTCCGGATCTTCAAAGGACACATAAGCGACCTCTCACGATCCAAGAACGTACTTGATTGGTAATGCGGGGGAGGCGCTTTTACGTCACCCCTGAATCTCACTCCTTGTGGTGATTGAAGCGAGAAGTAAATATATCACTCCACGTTTCCTCCCTATGTAAGATGTTTATTTGAACCACAGATGTTTACATTGCGACGCTCTCTACGAGCTTCAAACCCAATAAGAATATCTTCACTTAAGAGTCTCTCACAGACCCGTTTTCGAACAACAGCGTCAAGCTTCCAGGAGTGGCGAGCTGCTTCAACAAGACACAACACTAGCATCATGGCTACCCCAACTAAAATTCATCTGACGGTTGATGATACCGGTATCGTCAAAAATAAACCCCAAACTGCTGAAACAGCAGCTAAGACCTCTGAATTTCTTCAAGAGAACCATGAAGTACACCCTCACTCTTCGTCCTCTTCATCTCCGACCTCACTAACACATGCAGAAACACCACATCTTTTACAAACCAGAAGGGCTTCACAATCACATCGTTCACGGCCTCCTCAGTCTCTACGGCCTCGGAGCTCCTCTCTCTGCGATCGAGAGACACTACAAAGAGAATTCCTCTTATCAGCGTCCAGCAATGAAGATCGAGGAGCGCGTCATCGAAGATATGTCCAACCCTGAGCACTTCAAAAAATATCTCGGCAAGGAGAAATATTATTCTGATTTTCTTCTCTTCTGGCAAGGAGAGATGGAGAAGAAGGGATGGGAGAAGGTGCTAAACGAGTATGTCTTCTCTGGAAGTGAGCAAGCAGATGACTTATTGGGGAGAATGTATGCTGGTATGTCACTCTTTCCCCTCACCTTTAAACTTCGTTGACAGAGAATTCAAGGCTTTCTGCATCCAATCATCCATCTCGGATTTGGCCTCGAATTCCATCAGCCTGCCATCATAGCCGAAGCCCTGGCCCAAGCCTGCGTGCACGACTCGTGGACCGGAAAGTACCTCCTCGCTGTTGAAAAGCACATCAAGGAGAATCCATCCTCAGTCAACCCGACCAAAACCCTCCCTGAGATACTCGATGAGATCCGAGCTGACACCAAGCTCTCCACCGCGGCACAATGGAGCGACCCCAACAAAGTCCGCGACGGTATCATCGCCCGCGCCTCCGAATCCATGCTCAAATACGCGTCCCAATGGACCGTCACCCCCGAGACTCTTGAGCAGAAAACCGCAGAAATGATCAACGCAGCAATCTACTTCACAGCTGCGGCCCAAAGACCACCAAAGCAGGTGAAAATTGACTTCTACTACATGCATTGTGTCAATTGCTCGATTTTCTTCCCCACAATCAATAAGCTTGAGTCTATTAGCATGGTGGCAAAGCTCAGACTCTTGAAATGGAAGGTATGGCTTGATTTGGCGATGTATGCGTCCAGACGCTCGCCTCCACTTTTACTGGAAGAGATCTCGACGTATGTCCCATCAAAGCTTGAGAAAGGCGATGCAGAGTGGCCTGGTCTTTTTGAGCGACTGATGGAATTTAACGACGATGGACATGCCATCAAACTCGGTCGCGCAGTGAGGAATGGTGAGTTGATGTGTGAGGGGAAGGAATATGAGGGGATGAGAATTAAGGGCTTCATGTGGGAGAAGATTGGTAATATGGTGGTTGATAGTGTGGAGGATACTGGTGTGACGTGGGCGAGGAGCGTGGGCTTTGATGAGGCGTGGAAGGATTATGAGGATAGGCCGAGGAAGGCACAGCTCTAACCCAGAGGCACCTTCACTTCGGACTGATTTCAGATCACTGAGTTCCCAAATTGTTATGAATACGGCATTCATAGCATGAATTTTTATTACAGTGAGAAATATTTAACCGAGTAATGTCTTCATCCTCCCAAAATCTACCGTCCCCAACCCAGTAACCGCATCCCACCCCACACTCGCATTCCAAAACTCCCCACACCCATAACTCCTCCCCTCCTCAATATCCGTAAACAACCCCTGCATCTGCACTGAATAAAGCAACGGATTCAACCACCCCAAAACCGGCTTTCCATCTTTGAGTCTCAGATCATTGATCAGTGCGACCATAGCAGCGAAGACGGGCGTACTCGCACTCGTTCCTGAGTGGTGTCCTGAGCTTTGGTTGTTATTCTCAGTCTCGTATCTACTCCCATAAAGCGCGAGGTCGGGAATCCCTCTCCCTGTCATGTTATACAAGCCGTCGTATTGCCCATCCAGGTAGGAGATGTAAGAAGATGTAGCATTAACCTGGTACTCCGGCACGGCAAAATAATTCGAGAACCCACCACTCGAGAAACTCGCTCCCTGCTCTGGGATCACGGTCGTTGCTCCGATACTCGTGACATAAGGACATGAGGCTGGGAACGTGGGTAAGAATTGTGTACGGTTGAGACCATCGTTCGAGATACAGTCTACATCGTCGACGCCTTGGACGCCGCCATCCCCGCTTGCGTCAAGGATACTGACTCCGCGTGCTGCGAGACGGCCGAAGAGGGAGCAGACGTGCAGGGCGTAGTCTCGAGGAACGGTTTGTTCGGTATCTGTGTATGATATACTGACTACTTGCGGGATCTCACCGTCGGGTTTGGCGAGGAGGTATTGTAGGAATTCTAGGTATGGTTCTGATAAGTTGTCTGTTGCATTGCTGGGCTTTAGGTTCCCTGAAGCATCGAGGGAGGGCGGACGGCCGCCGACGGAGTAATAGGTTACGGGGAGGGAGCCGGTGAATGGCATGCTGTATTCGAGGTCTAAAGTAGCTTCGACGCCCGGTGATGATTCATTGTTCGTGCCGCTATTGACGAGTTCGACAGTGAAGGAGCCAGGGGAGGCACGGGTTGAGGGGCTGCTGCCGTATTTGGAGACGAAGGAGGATATGTCGGTGTGGTTTATCCATTGGCCTAGGAATCCGACTATGCCAAGGGAGGAGCCGGAGGGTGTGTTGTTCATGGGTGGCGTGTAGTCGATGTTGTATAGCTTTGCAATGCATGTGGGTGTGATGGTCGAACATGCGGCTTGGAGGTCTGTTATGTTGGTGCGGGGAATGAGAGGGGAGGGCTGTTCATCCAGCGCCTTTTTGGGGAGATGTGTTGTTCGACGTTCTTTGATGGTGGGGAAATAGGTAACTGGATGAACGAGAGATATGAATTCGCTGAGAGTTTCTGGCAAGCTGTACGAAAGACTCCGAAGGGCTGTTAAGCCGCTCTGTGCTGCCTGATAGACCCCAAAATCTGCTTTCAGGAGCTCATTCGCAGTTGTCAACGTGCTTCTGAATGAGATGGTAGAGGAGTGATCCAGATATGAGATCTCGGAGATTCCATTCAACTCAAGCCATGAGATTATCGAGTCCACAGTACCGCTAGCTGGGGAAACAAAGTCGCTCAGCTCTTGCTGACTGAGATGCTTTCCGTAATCAGCATGGCCTGGTGTGCTGATCTCTGTGAGCTTCCTGCTCAAATCTCGTCCCTCATCGGTCTTGATGGCTATCTGGAGGTCAAAAAGTGTATCGCTGGATGGAGATCCGCGATATAACCAGCCGCTTGGGATATTCGCAAGCTCATCGATTAGTTGGTAAGAATGCCATCTTTCTGGATTTGTGATGGGTGAAGCGTAAATGAATGTGGGAATGAAGAAAATTAAACTGAGTATCGAGAACAACATTTTGCCGAAAGCGAGGGACTAGAGAGGAAAGGAAATAAGAGATCTTGTCAACAAACAACTTGATGAGGACGTAGAAAGAGAATGGCGCGACGATACGATCATATGCGAAGCTCCGTGACGCCAAGAACATATTCCCAGACTGCTAGATGCCGAGCCACTTGTTGCGCTGCATAAACACGGATACGAGGGTAGCAAGGAGTTCACTTGAATCGGAAGAGCTTGGAAGCAGAAATCTGCCTGCGGAGAGGTTGCATGTTTGTGGGTTCATCTCGTAAAATCAAGGTTTTCCAGGGGCATGATGATCTATTTCGCTTAAATCACGGGTGCAGCAAACAGCGCCCCTGCCCGTCAATGACCGCTAATTTTATGCTCATTGGCCTGAACTTAAGCTTCTTCCTCTGCTTGAAACACCGGAATGCTGTTACCCCCACAGAAACAGAAGGGGCGCATACCATCATCTCAACATGTGAATGCGCAAGCGCAAGGCGCTTCCCCGATATCAGATAGCTTTATCCTGTTTACGATATCTGTCTGCTGGAGATGAGTTTAATGCTAGTTATGACATCGCTTTAGGAAGGAGGAGAAGGTTCGAAGACCTCGTATCCAGCTTCGTTCCTGGTGTACCTGTCAAAAGATCTGCCGCAGCCGGTACCTGGGCGAAGATAATCCCTTGGCACCAGGGATGAACAGCCCAATTAGCATTCCTCCTCCTTTTCGACGTCATGTGTAGACTGAACTTTCAGATGCACCCAAGCGGGCAGCTTAACATATATTGTCGCTCGTCCCAGCATCTTTTCTCTCCTCCATCAGCAAGTCTATTCTCTGTCATTCGTTCAAGATGCTGTCTTCTACTCTCTCCTTCTTTAGTTTCCTTGGCCTTTCGAGTGCATTGGCAGTTGGTCGCCGCCAGAACGCCTCTACGTCATATCATTACATGCCGGTAGATTTCTTCTATGGCGCCGATTCGAGAGTAACGTCAAACCTCACATTCGGCACAGCATCAGATGCACCGGTCATCCCGATTGTCATGGATACCGGGAGTGCGAACCTCTGGGTGAGCTCAGTGCTTCATTTGTCGGTGTGTGGTGCTAATGGAAGATGTAGGTCTGGCAAGCTGGTGCGGTGGTAAACTGGGGTTCCCAATACCTCTTCGAACCCGGCCCATGCAACCTGACCGTACCAGACACCTACGATTCATCGTTATCTCCCACCTCTACAGTCACAAACCATACATCAGTGTATGCATACGGCGGCAACGGAAAGATTGTCGAAGGCAACAACTACGTCACAGATACTTTGACTGCTGAAGGTGGCAGTGGTACAATTCCAAACGTGCAGTTTGCCGAGGAATTTTATGCCATCATTCGTCAAGCCGACAATGGTTCTTGCATTGCCTCAAGCATTGAGTATGACAAGGGCATCTTGGGCCTCTCTCCATACACGAACAGCACTGCTGGCCCCTCATTCCGCCAGAATTTGTATACCGCTGGTCAAATTGCATCCAAGACCATGTCAATGTGGTTCAACAAGCACGTCGGTGCTCTCGGCGACCTCACAGGAGGTATCCTTTTTGGAGCTATTGACACATCGAAATACACGGGACCACTTGTCCGAATGAACAACACAATCACCACAGCTCAAGTTGGCTTCTACGTTGATAAACCTAGCGTGACATTCAACGGCGAAACATTCTACCCCGACGAAAACACCAACTGCCTTCTCGACTCAGGCACTCACGCCGATTACCTTCCTTTTGCGTATGACGGGACGGAGATCAGCCGCTTCTTCAACTCTACTGGACTTCTCGACAATAGTGGTGTCGTGGCTTACAATGGGTCCTGCGACTCGATCCCGCAATCATTGAACATTTCATACACCTTTGCTGGGTTGAACCCCAACCAGAGCATTACCATCGATGTCCCCTTGAGAAACTATGCTCGGGGTGCAGTGGTTAATTATGGCGACCTGCTAGGGAAGGATGTTTGTCTGTTCAATATGGAAACCAGCAGTTGTGTGTTTGGGGCGCCATTCTACTCTGCTGCATTCATGGCTGTGGATGACAGCAATGGATTGATTGCTCTAGCACAAGGAGGAGTATCCGAGGAAGGATCTGGTATTGATTCAAGTTCACTAAAGGTGCTTGGTGCAGGAGAAACGTTCGATACTGCATAAAATGCAATAAAAGTGGAAAGGGGTGGATTGGAGACATAAATACCCATGGAATGGAATATAATATTTACTGACCGCCGTGTAGCCGGCATTCGTGACAACACCTTGTCACTTCTTACTTCACGAAGACCTCTTCCACTATAGCCTATTCATGATTCCTCGCTCTTCGGTTTTAAACATATTCCCACCACTCTCGACAGCCTCGTCATATCTCACATCCCCACTCTCGGCACCCTCCCCTATTCCCGCTCCACCTCCGAACCAGCTTTTCTGGCGTCGCACGGGACGATCCATCCGCCTCAACCATCACGTCAATTGCCGCAATACCCGCAACGGTCTCAAAAGTGGTCAAGTCTATGATTTTCGTGACCTTGCATCGAGCTAAAATGCTTGTTTCTGGCTCCTACGTTTTTCTTTCCGATGTCGTTCTCTTTTATTTCAACGTCAGTTAAAATCTAACCTTATCATCTGCCGTTTTGCTTCAATTGAGGACTAAAGAGTGCTCTGCCACACTCTAGAGATACCTTGGCACGAAATTGAGCTTCAATTATAGTTTCGTTCAGTCAATTTCTTCTGTTGTATTCAACTTATACAAGTCCGGTTCCCGTGCCCATCACCCCTCCCACTCTTCCCAAGCAAAGCATGGCATTCGAAGTCCCCTCTTCGGATCTAGGAACCAGAAGCTCTCCATCCACATCACACTCCAACTCCTCTCATTATGACAGCAATCCACATAGCCATGCCCTGGACCTCGAAAAACAAGACACCGCCCCAGACGATGATCCAGAGTCACACCACCACTCCGCACCTCACACAGCCTCTTCCACCCGATCCCGCATAACACGCATAACACGCACACAATCCCTCACCGGCCGCCGGCAAACCTTCACTCACCCACTTGCCCACGTCAAGACCTCAGAAGCAGAGATCGTGGACTTTGATGGGCCGGATGATCCGTACCGTCCACTCAATTGGCCGTTCCGCAAAAAGCTAATCACGACATTGTTGTATGGACTAACGACGATGGGCAGCACGTGGGCGAGTTCAGTGTACAGTCCCGCAGTGGTGCAAGTCAGCGATGAGTATGGAGTTGGCACAGAAGTTAGTCTTCTCGGCACGAGTTTTTTGCTCCTCGGTTTTGGGCTGGGGCCGTTGGTTTGGGCGCCGTTGAGTGAGGTGTGAGTATTATATATTCTGTTCGGTATCCCGATTTCCTTCTTGAACGTGTTTTACCACAAGCTAGGCATGCTTCCTGTCCATTACCAATCTTCAAACATATACTGGAAATACGACTGATGCACGTGAGTTAGATACGGACGCAAACCAGCAGTCCTGGCGCCCTATTTCATCGCAGCTTGCTTCTCCTTTGCTACAGCTACGTCTAAGGATATTCAGAGTATCCTTATTACTCGCTTCTTTGCTGGATTGTTCGGGAGTGCGCCGGTGACGAATACGGGTGGTGTGTTGGGAGATATCTGGTCTCCTGCACATAGAGGGACTGCGATTGTGGGGTACGCGTTTGCTGTTGCGGGTGGTCCACTCTTGGGGTACGGCTCGTCTTCCCTTTGGAGTCTTCATTTCTTCCGAGGCCATTTCTGTGTCCTTGTGTCGAATTGAAATTGAGCTTTGAATACTGATTTGTTACCACGAAGTCCTATTGCGGGCGGGGCCATAGTATCCTCGTACCTCCGCTGGCGCTGGACCGAATATATCACCGGGATAATGATGCTCTTCTTCCTCTCCCTCGACCTCCTCATCCTCGACGAAACCTATCCTCCCGTTCTCCTCGTCACTAAAGCCCGCCGTTTACGGCATGAAACTGGAAACTGGGCCTTGCATGCTAGGCACGAGGAGTGGGATGTCAGTCTGAAAGAGATGGCGAATAAGTTCCTCATGACCCCCTTCAGGTTGTTGGCGACCCCGATTTGTGCTTTAGTGGCGCTGTATGCGAGTTTTGTGTATGGGATCCTGTATTTGTGTTTAGCTGCTGTCCCAATTGCGTTTGGGGAGGAGAGAGGCTGGGGACAGGTAGCGGAGGAACTTCCATTCCTCGCACTCTTCATCGGTATTTTACTCGGTGGAGCAGCGAATATCTTGTAAGTCTCATGCCTCCTCTTTCTATATTCTCAACTTCGCTTACAAACCTGTGTAGCAACAACAAATACTACATCCGCAAATTCGAAGCCAATAACAACAAAGCCGTACCTGAGGCTCGCCTTCCCCCGATGATGGTTGGATCCGTCTTCTTCGCGGGCGGCCTCTTCATCTTCGGCTGGACGTCCCCCAAAAACATATTCTGGCTCGCGCCCATGATAGGCCTCACATCCATGGGCTTCGGCTTCTTCACGATCTTCCAAGCCGCTCTAAACTATCTCATCGACACCTTTGCTCGCTTTGCAGCTTCAGCAGTAGCAGCTAACACGTTTCTAAGGAGTGTATTTGCGGCAGCATTCCCGCTGTTTGTGACACCTATGTTTCATAAACTGGGCGTGGATTGGGGCGCGAGTGTGTTGGGGTTTGTTGCGGTGGCATTGATCCCGATTCCGTATTTGTTTTATGTGTTTGGAGAGAGGATTAGGGGGAAAGGGAGGTTTACTAGTAAGGTTATGTAGATGTTCTGTGCCCTATTCCAGGCTTTAGGTAAAGTCAAGTTAAGGCTCACTTGGAATCTTTTGACCTGAAACTCATTTTGAGCTATTAGATGATTGATGCAGGGCTCATTCCTGTCATTTAATCTGAGCATAATTCTCAGTAAGATAACCAGCGACAAATACTCTTCTAGAAAAACCAAAGAAAAACAGAACTTTGACGGTCCAAAAGAGTGTTTACAGGCTGAGTAGCAGCATTCAGCGACGGCTTCTCTTCGAGGGAGTCCCTGTAGCTGGCAATTCATCAGCCCCCGTTTCGTCTTCTTCCCCATCTTCCACAGTCGCATTCAAATTTCTTTTCTTGGCTCTTTGTTGCTCATTTGCATCACTCGCCGAACGTTCCAAGCTTGGTGATTTTTGAGAGTTCTGAGAATACGGAACACTACGCCGCTCAATTATCGGCGTATTTGAATCCGACACACTATTGTCAATTAGCAGAGGTCTGCTTCGACTTAAAGCATAGTGCTATCAACTGATATGGTGGATTTATCTAAGCAGAAATTGACATACGGTCTTGAAGGGTACGGAGAAGGACTCGGGGTCAGCATCCCTCCCATTCTCTGCCTCTCTGTTGCAGAGCTCGTCTTCATTTCGCTCAACGACAACATCAGAACCGAACACACCGCCCATGCCTTTTCCCCGCCTGTCGTAATTGTACTTTCGAGCAATTCTGACTGGCTTAGCGTTTCCAAATTTTGCACTATATAGTCCACGATCCAGTCGCGGAATCGCTTCCCCTCGATCAACTTTCCTCCTTCAGCCTCCGTGACGATGTCAACGAAGTTCCGTGTATCATGTTTGCGTCTTCGGAGCTGATGAAGAGCAGCGACGCATAGGTCATCGATTCTGGTGCGGGAAGTCGTCAATAACAAAGGAGTGTGCCTTTCGGACTGAAGAAGTAACACTCACGCGAGACTGCCAGCAAGTTTATAAACTTTGACATAGAAGACGGGGTCATTGACGGCATCAAATTTAAATTCCCATAAAGAGTTCTCTTCATTCTCGAGATAGGTGATGATTGTTTGAACCACCTCGGGAGCACAGCCGCCGAGGTAGAGCGCGCCGTCCACATTCAATGATTCGGGCATTGATTCAGGGTCTTCGAGCCATCCTTTGATGACTGGAGACATTTTGAGTGTCGATCTTCGAACATGGAAGACCCGTTCACTGTCTCCAATGCCCGCGATGATCCTAACATTAGCGCTTGGAGCGAACCTGTGAAGTGATTAGCGGTAGCCATCGAGGAAATCACGAAAGGGTGAGTACTCTTTAGCCACCATATTGATCAGACGTGAAGATACACAAGTCACCTATGAGATGTGACTTGGCATTCATGATTTTGAGAAGAGTCGATACCCTGAAGTCTCTGCAACACGAAACCGAATACCAACCAACTTCCCAAGGAGGTTTAGTCGCTGGCGGTTATATGCATCATGTAGCTCACAATCACTTTGTCTCCACGCTGCCTCCCAAAAGTTTAGTCCCTGACTTTAAGATGAATTTTTAACTATAGAATTCCTACATTTGGCATGTCATAAGTAGTAAGCCCCTCGATTTCATGATCATTGACTTCGACTCACAGCCTCGCCAAAAAGCCGGTCCTCACCTCGCCACCCCTGAATCCCGATCGGCGAAACTTCGGCAGAATAAAATTCCCATCCTGAACTTACTCCCGAACCGCGATTTTGGTTCCTTGCGATATCGACAACCACGGCAGAAGTGATCACGACGAGCAAAGATGAATGGGTACAACCCTGCGATGGATCGGATGGGGAGAGGCGGTGGTGGAGGCATGAGCGCCGAGGATGAGCAGGCGAAATTGGCTGTGCAGAGTGTGAGTGCTGGTTTCTTTTGGGATGGAATGGATGGTGTGAAAGGAAGGCATCTGCGCAAGGACGGGAGATGAGTTGAGGAGGTCTGGACTGGAGATTATGGAGTCTGAGAAGGTGAAATTGATGGTGTATGCGAGGAGGAAGGAACGACTTGATGGAAGCTCAAGGGCGATTCGAAGATATGGATCAACGAGGCGACACAACGCTGAGAAAGGAAACGGAGGCACAGAGATGAACACTTGCTAACATGTATTCTCCACCAGGTCCAAAAACTCATGGAATCCTGCCCAGGAAAGACCGTCATGTCGGGCGTAATGGGCTTCGCGCTCGGTGGAGTCTTCGGCCTCTTTATGGCATCTGTAAGCCCTCCTCTCCCTCTCCCCCATCCACACAACCACTAACCCCCTTCACAGATGCAATACGACACCCCCCTTCACACCTCCCCCAACGCCGTCGCCATCTCCTCCCTTCCCCTCCGCGAACAGCTCAGAGCTGGCTTCAGAGACATGGGCTCGCGTTCTCTCTCCTCCGCCAAAGCATTCGGCAAAATAGGCGCTATATATTCAGGTATCGAGTGCTCAATAGAAGGGTTCCGAGCGAAACACGATCATGTGAACCCGGTGCTGGCTGGGTGTGTGACGGGCGGCGTGTTGGCGGCAAATGCGGGACCGCAGGCTGCGGCTGTGGGATGCGCGGGTTTCGCAGCGTTCAGTTATGCGATTGAGTTGTATTTGAGTCGGGATAGTGAGGGAGATTGAGGGATGGTGGACAGGAGATGAGCAGATCTTGGGAGAGGACCGAGACCGCTGTCCACTCGGGGTAAGCAGAAAGGGCCATAGGAGGCCCGGAATCATGACTCGGTGTAAAACTTGTAGGAACACATGCGGCATTGTACGGCGTTTAGGGCAGGGCATGGCCTGTTGGGATAGATAAGGTCTGGTGGAGTGATAAAGATCTGTAATGTCAAATCTCAACTTCAGACGCACCAAGTTTTGGCATTACCCCCGCTCAACGAGTTTGATTGATCTCTTAATTCCTTACGTCTATGGGAAGTTCAGTTACCACATACACAAGTCCCGCATGGCGGTTTAAGAATATCGACCTTAAATCTGATATATCATGGCAGAAACTTTCATCAATCTGCTGCTGTTTAGCCGTAAGTCTTATTGGTCTTGGTCCTTTCTTTCCTAGATTATAGTGATATCGGTGTACCCTCCATTCACCTTCTCACTACTCTCTTGTGTGGAAGTCCTCTCTTCTGCGGGCAGTTTCTGATATTTTTGTCCCTTAAGAAGGGGTGTCGTTTATTTCATCCCTATAACAGTCAAACACTCCTACCCTTGAAAAACACGGAGTTTTATCTTTGTTGTAACATGGCTGCAAGATCAGTCCTTCAGTGAATAGCCCCGCTTATATAACAATTATATATATACACTATTCTATAGACTTATATAGAAAGTGGTTAAAGTTCTCTTTAAACTTATCACATATCTTCTTCTAAGCTTAGGAGTTAAAAGCAGGTTTATGTCACGTTTCATACATGATCATATGATGCGGCCGCTAGCGCCGGCTTATCTAGAGATATATAGAGCCTGTGCACTCTCAACCTTAGCTCTTTAGTTTAGAATCGTCTTTAGACCTGACTCAACTAGCCCTCTATGTAGAGCCTGATTCTAGTGTCGTGACGGATAACGAGCGACACAAACGGAAATCAACGGCGCATAAACTATCTTCATCCCGACACTCGTGGACCCAAAATCGGAAATGTAGAAGCTAGAACTTGCACTTGGAATTTTAAACGAGGGAGAGATATGAGCAAGGAATCGTTTCCTTTTCATATCTGTCTATCGAAGTCTTTTAGTAGGCAGATTTAATACTAATATAGTATTAGTTAATCTCCGCGCGTGGACTCTGGAAACGGTCCCCAGGGTGTAATAGGCCGCCGCTCTACCATCTCACCAGCTTCTCTGAGCCTCTGCTTATCCTCTTTTTCTGATTGCTTATAAATTTCTCTTCCGACGCAAGTACTTGACGACCGATCCTTGAGTTTAATCTCCCGAACCGCTTCAGCCCACGGCTTGCCTTTCCCCAAGTAATGCAACAACATTTGGAGTCCGTCCCAACGGAATTCCGTACTCTTTTTGTTTGTTGACTCCGAGATTGGCAAGCCCTTCAGTTCGCTGACCCAGTCCGCAGCATCAATCCGTTCTTTGCCGGTGAAAGGCCGGTAATGAAGTGGAAGATTCCAGAGCGTGTCCCTCCAACTACAATGATCATTAGCAATTCTGCGCTCGAGCCACTGCGGTATCGGATGGCGGATTGTGTGATGTCCATGTCCGCTCTGGAGGAGATCTTCCACAATCACCGCGAGCTCCTTGTCACCCGCCAACTCAGGTATATCAGCGACTGCGAAAAGACAAATGTCATGTCTATCCGAACCATCACGTGTCAAGTCCAAGGATATAACGAGATTGAGTCCGTATGCTGAGAAGACATCAGGACCAGATGCGGTGAAGTGATGCGGCTTCTCATCGTATTTACTGCCGAGAATGCACCTAGCACATCGGCTCTCCTCATGCACATCCTTTTCAGAAACAAGTCCTGTTGCTTCCGAATTACGGATAAAAGATAGATCTCCCGGCGCAGGTATTCGATCCGCAGGGTAGCGTTTTCTGATCCAATTGCTACGCTGTTCAGGGGGAAGTTCATACACCTCTCTGGGGATTCTGAACTTCGTCTGCTCCTTCCTCTTACCAATTTTGTGGAATCTCTGGATGAGTTCGGGCAATCTCGGCCATCGAAGATGTCCAAATGCCAAGGTTTCGATGGGTGGAGCGTGGTCACTCCTTTTTCGCTCCGGTAGAGCGTACAGAGACAGGCATGTGCAGGTAGTAGCCGCGATGAAGAGTTGGCCTGGAGAGCCGGAAAGGAGGCACCGGAGTGTCTGGTTGAGAACTGTTTTGCTGCATGATCGTGCAGCCGTGGCCACCAATTGTTGCCCAGGGTGTTGATTTTTGTAATTGGAATAAGTCAAGATAATCTCGAATGCTGCCTTTGCCACCGCCAGATACGTTATTTCTCGGACGATGGTCCATCAGGTATTCATGAAAGTCTTCGTCTCGATCAGTACATAGAACTCAGAATAGATTGATGGCCCCGGGGATTCAGTGGTGGTTCTTGATCTGCCCGTCCAGGCTGTTGGGAATATTAGGGGCCTTAGGCCCCTGTAGGGACTCAGCTATACAGGGTTTTCGGGGACCCCGAAAACCAGCTGGACAGGGCCCTAGGGGCCCTGTAGGGTTCAGCTGTATAGGGGGTTCAGCTCGGCAATAGGGGCCTGCGGCCCCTATATATTCAGCGTACTTGCCCACTGTAAATTAGGTTCGGTAGTCAATTTCAGTATGTTGCACCTGTAAACTCAACACAGGCCTCTTCTAGGTCATCAAGGTCATCTCCAGTAAGCAGGAGGAGTTCGTTCCATTTCACGACGAAATTGAACAGTTGTCTAGCTGCATCTTGACCTCCTGCTAGTTGCAGAAGCTTTGTCACATTTTGCTCCGTAATAAACAGGCTTTGTACCCGTGACTCTACCAGGGCTGCTGAACGCAGTGTGCCAAGCTTTGTATTCGGTATAGGTATAGGTAACAAACTCTGAGATACTTAAGCATTTCAGATACTCGAGAACATGGGATGCTCGAGAACCTGAGATACTCAAGTATATACTGTGAATAGCCCTAAAACTCTTGCTTCTATTCAAATTCGAGATATCACGATGTTTAGAGGAGCAAGGAATATGAAGTATCATCGATTGTGCTCCATACAAAAGAGAAAGTAGC
>AYLM01000806.1:0-57294 GCA_001625345.1 Cairneyella variabilis
CCCTCAAATTTAAGGCTTCATTGATACTAGCGATACTTTCCTAGCATCGATCACATGATACTGCCCCTCCATAAACTTGCGTACTTAGTCTGTCCAAGCCACCGGATCGCGGGGCAACTCCACATTCAAGAAAGGATGTAATTGTCTCCAAATCCCACGCGACACTCCTTTTCACCAAACCCACATTCACTTTCTAGCTCAAGATGTTTAAGAAAGAGTAAGACCTTGCTCGACCGCGTGAGGTCAACGAAGCTACTAACGTCAATGCGCAAAGCATCTCCCCAGGCTCAAAATCCAAAGTCAAATCCTCCGTCCAACGAGCCATTCGCACACAACTCGTAACCACATACCCATTACTAGCACCGCATATCGATGAGATCATACCGAAGAAAGAGCAGCTGGATGCTATGAAAATGTACTTGTCTCCCCCAATCCGACAACCCCAGCTTCCTTCTCTCTCTTGTCATTTTCCCAACCTCCGTGCTTCGAAAATGTCCAAGAACATACGGATCAAGTGCTGATGAACTTCCAACAGTCCAGATAGAGTAACCCTCTATCTCATCGGCTCCACCCCCCTCTTCTACCAACACATGACCGACGCCCTCCTCCCACACCTCAAACTCGTGCACCGCTTCCCGACTTGCTTCCCAAGCATCCGCATCGATCGCGGCGCCATACGCTTCGTGCTCTCCGGCGCAACTTTGATGGCACCAGGTCTCACGTCTACAGGTGGCAGATTACCGAACGGGAATGCGGAGGAGAAAGGCAATTATGGAGAAGTAATGAAGGGAGAGGACGGCGAGGGTTGGTACGGAGGCAGAGAGTTGGAGGCAGGGGAGCCCGTGGTTGTGTGTGCGGAGGGCAAGATGGAAGCGTGTGCGGTGGGGTTATTGAGTATGGGGACTAAGGAGTGTAAGGAGAAGGGAAAGGGACCTGTCGTGGAGGAAGGGCATTATTTGGGGGATGGGCTGTGGAAACTGGTCACGGAGTGATATCGTGGATCCTGCAGTTTTACCAGAAAACGAGATACCTTCTGCTAGTTATTTAACGATGGGATCAGCAGTGCATTTTCAACGTTGCAATCTCTTTGCTATTCATTCTTATTGCCGCCTCTTGAGCTCTACGCGAGGCGAAATCCCTACCTCTGGTATATTAACAGCACCTTTTGTTCTCCTACCTCACGTGTGCATAGATTGCCCCTTTCATTCTAGTACTCGTGCATCTTATTTCGCACCTTTAATTAAACGCGGTCAACTCACATTTGAAAGCGGTAGAGAGGAGACATGAGTACTAGCATGAAAGGGGCAATCTATGCACATGAGGGGTAGGAGAACGAAAGGGACTACCTACCCACGAGTGCTATAGAGGCCGAAGCTATCACCGCTCTTTAAGGCGAAGAAGTAGAGTAGCAGTATCTGTTACAGTCCACAAACGGTGTCCGTGGTCATTGAGCTTTCCCAGCATTTCATCTAAGCTTCTTCGAGAAGCTGAGATATTCAAGAAGCTCATATACTCAGGAAGCTAAGTGATGGCACTTCGAACGTGAATTGACAGCTCCCGTTTCTTCAAATCCTCGCGATACTTTTCTAGAATTTCTATATTATCCTCCTTTTCTATACCCAGTTTTCTCTAATCCCATCCATTCTCTCACATCAACCTATGAGTTATAGAGCTCCCTGAACCTCCCTCCTTCCGTTGCCAAAAGCGACTGCGGGCTTCCAAGCTCCAACAGCCTTCCCTCTCCAAGCACTGCAATTCTATCAAAATCCAGTATGGTATCCAACCTATGCGCCACCGCAAGAATTGTGCAATCTCTAAACTCACTCCTGATAACCCTCTGCATCAGCTCATCGCTCACCTTATCCACACTACTCGTCGCCTCATCCAGCACCACCACCTTACTCTTCCTTAAAACCGCTCTAGCAAGACAGAAAAGCTGCCTCTGTCCATGACTGAAGAACTCATTGATATCCAGATCCGTGTCAAGACCACCTCTACTCTGCACTAACTCCCACAGATGCACTTTCTGAATAGCCGAGATAATCTCAGCGTCTGAGTACAACTGGTACGGATCTGCGTTTGATCGAACTGTGCCGCGGATGAAGAATGGTTCTTGTGGGATGGCGTTCAGACGATTACGCACCAGCTCGCGTGGGAGAGTAGTGATGTCCACGCCATCGATGGTGATTCTGCTGCCTTCTCTTACTTCCAACATCCTAAATAACGTCGTAATCAAAGAGCTTTTCCCGCTTCCGCTCCTGCCACAAATACCGATCTTCTCGCCAGCGCGAATACTCATGTTCAAGTCCTTAATGACCAAGGGAGCATTCACTTCTGTGGTGTACGACGCCGAGACGTTGAAGAACTCGATGGTGCCGCTTGAAGGCCAGTCTTCAGGGACGAGCTGGGTCTCCGTGGGAAGATTTTCGGAGATTGTGGATGCGGAGAAGGACATTAGGCGTGCAATGGCGCCGATGCTGGTTTCGAGCTGCGTCCAATTGCGAATGATTTGCGCGAGAGATTGGTTGAAAGAGGTTACGTTCAAAAGCGCGAGACCTACGAAGCCTGGGGAAATATCCGTACGCTGGAGAGTGTAAGTTGAGGTTTGGAATATAGGATGAAGAGTGTGAGGGAACATACGAGCTTGACGACGAGGACCATGAGAATAACGGCTAGGACCATGACAAGGAGGTCGAGGATTAGTGCCAGCCAACGTTGGATGCAGAAGAGGAGGTAGTATGGCTTTTGAGAAACATCTAGCAGAGCTAGGTTTTGTTCCTAAATGGACTTAGCATTGGTCCCTTCATCCTTTCAACAGAGGAGAAGTCTCGAATCACTTACCAAAAAATTCTTGCCCCAACCAAAAGCTCTGATCTCCACCAAGCCGCTTAAAGACTCAATGAAGTGAGAATATAAAGGAGACTTCGCCTCAAGGTCAAGAAGACGTATCTGCCGCGAAGTTCGAAGGTAATACTTTTGGAGAACTATTTCACGTCAGCTGAAACTCGAGGCAAAAATGAGTGAGCATACTCCAGACTGTCAAAAATACAGCCGGCATGGTAGCTGCAAAGTAACCGGCTGAGAGGCACATCAAGACAGCTCCCATCAGTGAAACAACCACTGAGAAACACAAGTCAATGAGGGAGTAAGGAAGCTCCGTGTCCAGAACCGACATGTCTTGGCTGAACCTGTGCAGAAGTAAGTTAGCTCACGGCCTCACACATAAGGACTCAAGCTACATACCTATTTGTGGTCTGGCCCGTATCAGTCTTCGTAAAAAAGCTCAAAGGCGCGCCCATAACAGTATCTAGCAACCTAGCATGCAGCCTCTCGGCACTTCGCGGCACCATCACCAAGGCCAGTACAAGCACACCTCCCACCAGTCCCACCACACTGGTTGCCACTAGCAGACCATACATCCCTATGTAGAAATCATTCACCGAATTTCCGCGTTTGTCAACAGCGCTAGTCCAGTATGTGAGCAAGAATTCTGTCATCTTGGAGCCCACTCCAAAGAGTAAAACCGTAATCAAGAATGTGAAGGTGGGTCCCCGACCAATGGAGGAGAAGTAGTACTTGTACACTGCAAAGTCGCCGGTTTGGCGATTGACCTCTGCAGTGATGATTTCGATCTGTTCAGCCTCTTCGGATTTTGGTGCAGCTATTGGTTTGGTGAGAGATTTGGGTTTCTTCTCCTTTCCTGTTGATGAGTCTTCGCTTTTCATTCTTGAGGCGAGCTTTGAGACGTAGCCGCAAGTGCTTCTTAGGTTGTCGAAGGAACCTTGCTCAACGATACGACCATTGCAGTTGAGAGCAATTATGTGGTCTGCGTAGCTGAGTCTGTGGACTGCGTGGGTGGCCAGAAGGACTGTCGTGCCAAGTCGACGGAAGAGACCTTTCTTGCTGAGAAGAGTATCAAAGATATGCTCTTCCGTCTCAAGATCGAGACCAGAGAAGATATCATCCAGAATAACGAGTTTCTTCTTAGCATATAGGGCTCTTGCAAGTGCGAGTCGCTGCTTCTGGCCACCACTCAGTGAGATACCGGCACTTCCTACTGGTGTTGCTGCGTTTAATCAGTATGTGAGGAGAATAATGGATGGGCGAAACTTACCATCTCCCTTCGGGAGGATCGCAATATCACTCTCTAGCCCGCACGAATGGACGATTTGATGGTACCAAGACTCGTCGAGCACAGAAATTCCCAAAACGTTCTGCTTGACCGTTCCATTTCTAATCCATGGAGTCTGTCCAACAAATGCAGTCTCTGGACAATTGCTGTATATGAATCCTTGTGATGAAGGAGTCTCTCCAAGCAGGCCCTTCAGCAGTGTAGATTTGCCAGATCCCACGGGACCAATAACGAAGCAGAACTGATGGCGTTGTAGGTTGAAGGTTACATCAGAAACCGCAGGCTGGCCTCCGATCTTCCAAGCAAAGCTCGCGTTCTGAGCTGCTATCATGGTTGATCCAAGTTCTGACTTAGAATGGAAGGGGCCGAGACTCTTGAGCTCGATCCCGTCACCCACGGATCGTAGTGATGTCTCGTCTGATTCTTCGATAGGTGCCGCCAGGGGTAGGCGATGATCTTGTCTCGCATCAGACAATAGGAACGACTGAATTCTGTCAAAGCATGCCATTGCGGCGTTCATCATGGGTACGGTTAGGATCAGGAGGTTCATCGGTTGTGAAAGTAGCGAGATAAGTGACAATGCAGTGTATGCTGAAGCGCTGTTGAGCGTAACACCTGTCGAATTCGCAATTATTACGAATACAGCAAAGGTAGCGAAAGGTGCAATAGCAGTCGTGCTATTGCCTATAAGCACGTATTAGTGTACTTGGATCTTTCTGTCCAAGCTGATTCATACCTAGGAAAACGCGAATCACAAGCAGTCTTCGGAATAAGCCCGATAGCTTTAATTCAGCGACACGCAGTCCTTGAACGATATTCCTCAGAATATAGGAGAATCCAAGCATCTTGACCGACTATGAAGGTTATCAGCTATGTGAACAAAAGGCAATGTCAAAACCTTCTTACCTTCATTGATGAGAGCATGGAAGCTGTGACGTCGACTCGGGTCTGGATTCCTTCGATCCAGAGTTTTTGAGCTGTTCCCATATACTTGGCCAAGGCTAAGATCCCTGCTGTAGAGAGAATGGAGACAGTGGCAGGCGCGAGGAATGCCAGACCTAGCTGCCGCTGAAGTAACCATAAAGCAATGCCTAATTCGATGGGAACTGCCCATATCTCGTGGATATGCTCAAACCCATGGCAAATTGCTTCTGCGAAGGCAGTTAGCGTGAAGTCTCTCAAGAGGAAGAGGACGTGCGACACACCAGTGTCATTTGACATCAACGTCACGGCCGCACTTTCATCCAGCGCTGTGATACTCAGATCCATGGTTTTAGCGTAGATCAAACCAACGAGCGTTCCTCGAACAGTCGTGAGGAATCGGTAACTCATATGATAGTATGAGCCCGAAGCAATCGCCAAACCTAGGAAGACAAGACCAAATGCTCCAGTCAGACCCCATCCAATGCTGTCAGGATCGTCTGGACTATTGGCGAAATTGACTGTCCTGGTCAACAGAAAGGGCTGTGCATATTGAAATCCAATAAGACAGAGCCTTGGAAGGATGCAGTAGGCGAAAGCTCCGCGGCTTGCTTTGATTGTCGCCCAAACTAGAGCTCGAGAATTGGTCTTGTCGACGGACTCCCAAGCTTCAGTGCCACGTTCATGCAGCACTTTCGAAGTCATGTCATAATCGATCGGGTAAAGGTCCTCATTGCTGATGACTCGTCGAAAGCCAGTTCTCATGAGTGTGTTTAGCCACCAGAAAAAGCTCCGGTTATAAATGCCTGAGATTGCTTCCGGAGTTGAGTCCTGATATCGTTCGAGCAAGATATGTCGCTTCTCAACGGCTTCAATGACAAGGATCATGACCTTAACAGCTACGGCACTGCTGTAGACTGATGCAATAGACGTCGTTGCGCCATCCAGCCATAGTGTCCTCGTTCGAGCGACGTCAAAAATAAGAGTGAGTAGTAAATATACGTTGATGATTGATGACGGTCGAATTGACTTAATGTGCTCGGTATGCGACAAGGCACACAACCCTAGTGCAGCAAGCAGACTGAGTACAGATGCAGCTAAGGTAGCTCGAGTTCTGATAGTAGGATTTACAGCATTTATGATCAGGATGACTGTCTGAATGCAGGCAAATACCAGAAGGAATAACTGCAATGAAATCAGTAACTCGTCTCTCTTATTTGTAAGCATTAAATAGCGCAAATGAAAGACGTAGTGAGATCTCAACATACTAGTTTACTTTCATAAAGGAGGCTTCCTGAAACTTTTCTGGGTTTCCCTTGGAGTGTTAGGATTCGAAATGGTAGGACGAGGAGAAGTAGAGCAGATGGTAGAATAGATAAGATAGAGTCTTCAAAGAGGAGAGTAAAATCAAAGCCATCTGGCAGAGCAGGGCCAAACGAGTCCTTAGAAAACTGGATTGAGGAATAATTGGAAGACATTATGAGTGATTTGGATGAGCTCGATCATGAAATCCTGAAGTCGAAGAGAAATTGAGACATTCCGACTCATATATGTGCTCCGTTGAAACTGGAACTACTGTCGTTTTACGCGTCGGATCTCAGGCATCACAATTAATATTTCTTATCGCTTGATGGAGATCTTGATATGGCGATGTCAGTGTTGATGCGGGGCTTGACTTAGTTGCTGACTGGCTTCTGCTGTGCCGCGCCCTTGTTACCGCAAAAGGGACCAAGGTACCTGCCTAAACCGTCGAGGCGTAATTACGTGGCGAGATCAGGCTGCCATTGGCTTCGTCAAAGACTGCCGCCTTTTCGAAGATCTCTCACCACTTGATAAGAGGAGTCGCGACATCTGAAGCTCTGTGGCAATTCACGCTCACCATCCGGAGGCAAGTTGCGGAGTAATGCTCGGAAGTCTTCTGTCGACGATCCTCGGAGCTCGCTTAGGCCTCCTTTTCCCAGACCAGAAATGGGTTAGCCTGGTTTAAGCTTCACCTACCCCGCGGGCACGTGGAGGATCGCGAAATCAAGACATTTCATCTTGATCTTGGTGGTAACTCCTCCAAGCCAGAATGGCTTCACTTGCTATGGCCAGGCGAAATGTATTCTTGCTGCCTCTGCATCGATAGTGTCACCACAATGACAATGCCATCTCTGACAATCCGAAACCTCACCTCGACCCCGATTGAGTTGAAGCTCCTCGAGCGCTTTGAAGATGCCCAGTCAAGCAATGGAAGGGGAATAGGAAACCTGACCAGAACTTTCACCGGGTTAATGAGCAACGTTACCAGCCCATCTTCAACACAACTTGCTGCGAAGTCCAACAGTTTCAGCAATCAAGATGTGTCGATTCCAATTGCGCCTTTTGAAACCAAGCCCACGGACATTGAACCCAATGCCAAGGAGATTCTGCGATTGACCTTCGAGGTCGAGGGCCAAAGATATAGAGTCGATACACCGACGTCTTCGCAGCGCTCCACGGTTCTTACCGCTCTATCTCCGAATCCGCGATTCGAGTTCACGGCAGTGTATCTGTCTCCTTCCTCTCATCTCGCGCTCTACTCATCTGCGAAACTCGAATCGTGGATGAGCAAGCTCAATAATGAGACCCCGCTCTCTGCACTCAGTATACCTGGCACGCACAATTCTCCTGCACATTACACTGCATTGCCTTCGGTCCGCTGCCAAGCGGTGAGCATAAAGGAACAACTAAACAATGGTGTCCGCTTCCTCGACATTCGAGTCCAACCTGAGAGTGAAGAGAACCTCAACAAAGAAGGCCTCATATTGGTTCATAGTGCATTTCCTATCTCTCTCACGGGGAACAAATATTTCCGGCATTTAGTCGATACATTATATGCCTTCTTGGACGCCAACACCAGCGAAACCGTCATAATATCTGTGAAACGGGAAGGCGTAGGGAAGGCTACAGATCAGCATCTGAGTAAGATTCTGAAGAAGCACTATGCAAATGAACGATGGTTCACGGACAACCGAATTCCCAACCTTGGAGAAGCACGAAGCAAGATTGTGTTGATTCGGAGGTTCGCCATCGACGAGTCGCTGAAAGGAGAAAATGGTGGCAAAGGCTGGGCAATCGATGCTGAGAGCTGGCCAGATAATTGTGCGGATGGCATGTGTGCAAGTGGAGAAATCCGAATACAAGACTTCTACGAAGTTTCTGAAAGTGAGAATATTGGGAAGAAGATTATATATTCGACTGATCACCTGAGGAGAGCTGCGAAGGTGTGCGACATACCAGGGAATGAGGATGCTTGCCCAGCGCAAAACCCATTTTTCATGAACTTTTTGAGTGCGTCGAATTTCTGGAGGACCAATTGCTGGCCTGATAGGATTGCTGCCAAGGTCAATCCGTCTATCATTGACCACTTGTGCAGGAAGCATAACGAAACCGAAGAGAAGGGAGATGGCAGTACAGGAATAGTGGTTTGCGACTGGGTTGGAAACAATGGGGACTGGGACCTCGTGAGATGCATCGTGGGTATGAACGCCAAGCTAGAGATGAGATAGAATGATAGAAGGTGTTCAAGGAAGAGCATGATACCACGGTGATATTTATATGTCTTTAGATATACAGGTAGAATACAAGCTCGTTTTATGCACATCGTTACATCATTCTCCTTTAGATTCCTCCTTGGGAGCTTCGGGACCCTTCTGCTCATCTTCCAACATGGTCCTTCTTCCCTCCACTGTGAAGTATAAGCTTTTCCCTGCACTCTCCAATGTGTTTGTGACGCCAGCACTAATAGCCTGCAACAAATTGACCAATTGGGCGCGCAAGCCATCCAGACCTCCTTCAATACTTCCAACCCATTTGGTGCCATTAACATCGAACACTCTACCCTCTACTCTCGCTCCAAGCAGTAGCAGCTTCTGTAATCCACTCTGCACCATCGGATCATGGTACCCTGGATTCGCCTTCCTCGTCGGAGCAGGAAATTGCGGTGCACTCGGTGCCATAATCTGCAGAGCAGCTTTCACATACTGCGGTTCGACCGTCGGGAAGGTTACCAAAACCAGTGGTCCGGACAGCAGAGGCGAGAGAGCATGAGCAGTCCTTCTATCCACCACAGCTTCATGTGCTGCCTTTGATAGCGTATGTGTCAACCCATCTCCCTCCTCACCGTAAATTGGAATCGAGGCGGACGATGGCGTAGCTGGGTCCATAGGGTCGACTTTTGGAATGGAAGCTTGCTCTGGCTTGAAGAATTCCACGACTCTTAATGCAGCTGCGAAAATTCCGGTCTGGATGATCTGGATCTTGATTCCATCTGCTGCTGGTGGCCCGGTATACCCGTCCGCTGCTATCGCCGCATCGACTTTCCGTAATGCAATGTTCAGCTCCCGACGGAGGGCGACCCATTCATTGGATTTGAGGTTGTTGTGTTGGAAGAGGAGCATTAGGGGTGTAGAGCGCAGGAGAGATGCATACTGCCGCAGGAGTTGGGATTTGCGGAATTCAGGAGACTTGTAGGAGGGTGGTTGGGTTGGTGGATATCGTGCTATCGGAGGAGAGGCTCTGGTCATCTGTTCATGGGAAGCAGCGGGAGTTATTGCTGCTGCTGCAGTAGCATATTGTCGTTGGAGTCGAAGAGGTCGTCTGCATCGTAAAATTGATGCGATCGCCCTCGAGGGCGTGTGTATTCGTGGCTGCATCCTAAGGACTCCAATTAGTATCTATGAAGCTGTTAAAACGCCTCTCCACCAGATTTAGCGGACTTACTTGGCGGTATGGCTTGAGTGGATGCTAGCACAAAAGTTGATGTTCGAATTGAGGCCGCTCCAAAATTTCCAAATAGGCTTAGTGCATCTGACCTCCAATTTATTTTCAGGTGTCAATTAGAAGTTGAGTCAACAGCGAGACACAGACACTTCCAATTCTCATAGTTGGGCTTCCCAGGCTCAATTGGTTGAATCTAGTCTTTAGAAGATTCAATCAATTCGTGAGAAAACATGACGGAAGCAAAAGTGGTTGCGATTCCGCAAACTGCTCCTCCATCTGAAATCGTCGACATTAAACGACTTCTCGAGAGACTGTGGCCGGATCCCCATGGTGCAGGCGTCACTGCAGAGGACATTGCTGAAGCTATATCATGTACCTTCACAAATCAGCTTTCTCAGCTCCAAGCCGGCAGTCTTCTCACGTGTTTACATTTCCTCGGTTGGGATCGAAGAGCAGACGTTCTTGAAAAATGTGCCAAAGCTATGAGGAACGCTGCTGCTCAGATTGATAGGGATGAACTCATGTCAGCCATCAAAGCCCAAGGGAGACCAGAGGGGGAATATCAAGGTGGTCTTGTAAGTTAATTATAAGGCCCGACTGAATAAGTCATTGACATCTTCACAGTGTGATATTGTTGGTACTGGCGGTGATTCACATGATACCTTCAATATCTCCACTACGTCGTCCATTCTTGCTTCTTCATTGCTTATGGTCAGCAAACATGGCAATAAGGCATCCACCTCCAAGTCTGGCTCAGCGGATCTGCTAAAAGCTACTCTGCCTAGATCTCCTCATCTCGAGAAGGTTACTCCCCACACCCTCTCTGACGTCTATAGAAAGACCAACTATGCCTTTCTTTACGCGCCCGTCTTCCACCCTGGTATGAAATATGTGGCTCCAATCCGCAAGCAGTTGGGATGGCGAACAATCTTCAACCTTCTTGGACCACTTGCCAATCCCGTGGAAGGCAACATTGAAGCTCGTCTTCTTGGAGTTGCCAGAAGAGATATTGGATCTGTCTTTGCCGAAGCTCTGAGGGCGACGGGTGCCAAGAAAGCCATGGTGGTTTGCGGCGAAGAAGATCTCGACGAGATCAGCTGCGCAGGTCAAACTTATTGCTGGAGACTTGTTCATCCACCAAACCACCCGAACGACATTGAGATCGAGACTTTCACTGTCTCTGCAGCCGACTTTGGTCTTCCAGCACATGCCCTGAAGGAGGTGTCACCTGGCAAGGAGCCTCATGAGAATGCGGAAATTCTTTTGAAGTTGCTTCAAAACAAGCTACCTCGGGACGATCCAATCCTTCATTTCGTACTGATGAATACCGCGGCCTTGTTTGTTGTATCAGGTATATGTGACGCAGATATTAGCAATATGGGCCACGGAGACGATGGGCAGGTCATTAAGGAAATTGGTCCTGGTGGAGGACGATGGAAGGAGGGAGTCAGACGAGCACGATGGGCTATTGAAAGTGGCGAGGCTTATAGACAGTGGGATCAGTTTGTTGAAGTCACGAATAGCTTTCCTGACAGTGCTGCTGCATTCTAGGCTCGGGAATATCAAAAGTGGGCATGGCGTTATAGAGAAGAAAAAGCTCGGGATCCATAGTCACTAGGACATACATAATTTCATGACTCAAAAGTTCACAATTTCATAGGGAGCCCCCCATCATCATCGAAGAAGCCTTTCAGGTGATCGGCTTTTGACGGCCTGGAGCGGTCCGATATCGCTTCCGTTGCATTGGTAGAAAGATGGATCAGCCTGGCAGTCACTTCTGACAGGAGTATCTTGGAAATTACTGTAAACAGCAGTGCCACCCTTCTTCCCCACCATCTGTGAGGTCCCTAAGCTACAAGTGGATACACCATCCTCTGGGGATTTTCGGCGACCTTCCCCGAAGCTTAATGGCTTTGCTTCAGTGATCGATATACAACCGGTTGCCAACTCACTTGATTAGACGCCAACCCTTCTCATACCTGCTCTTGAGCTTCATAGGTCTTGTTCTTCTCAATCTAAGCCGGATAATTTCATACAAGAAGCAATCATCTTGTCTGTGGATTTCCCAAGAGCTTATCTATCCATTTTGAGGCGTCATCCACCGCGGGGCACGATTCTACCCCACCATAAATAATTCCAACTCTTCAAGATACAATCCTCCTCACTCCCCCCAGGACCGAAACACAAATTCTCACCATGGCAAAGCCACAGGTTCTCCTCCTGGGAGAGATCGACCAGTACGTCTTTCTCCCATCTCTCAAATCACGCTCCTCTTCTCCTCCGCCTTAAGCCTCGATCTTGCTAACTAGCTCGCGTGTTTGCAGCGCACACAAGGAATGGGCCGCCATTTCTGAGATCGCAGAGGTCATTGAGCCTAAAGCTCGTTCTAGAGAGGAGTTCATCAAGGAGTGCCAGTCGGGCAAGTTTGACAATGTCGTTGCTGCGTATCGGACCTTCACGAGTGTCGCTATTACTGGCTTGGTCGATGCGAAGCTTGTGGAAGCTCTGCCGAAGAGCTTGAAGTTTATTGCTCACAATGGTATGAATTTGAGTCATTCTACTTCTAGGGAGGGAGCTTAGAAGGGGGGGGATGGACAAAATTGGTGAATTGGAGCTGATTTGCCAATACAGGAGCGGGATACGACCAGATCGATGTTACCGCTTGCACTAAACACGATATACGGGTTTCGAACGTCCCTACAGCAGTGGATGATGCTACAGCAGATACGAATATGTTCTTGATCTTGGGAGCTCTGAGAGGATTCAATACTTGTGCGTCTTGCCATTTATACCATGGAGCTTGAGCTCCCAACTAATGTCTACTAACGCTCACTAGCAATGTTCGCTCTCCGTAGGGGACACTGGAAGGGTTCTCCACCACCTCCCCTGGGCCACGATCCACAAGGCAAAGTTCTCGGTATCTTGGGCATGGGTGGTATTGGACGAAATCTCATGAAGAAAGCCTCTGCCTTCGGAATGACCATACAATACTACAACCGCAGTAAGCTCTCGGAGGAATTGAGTGGAGGAGCCAAGTACGTGAGCTTCGAGGAGTTGTTGAAGACTAGTGATGTTCTGTCCTTGAACTTGCCTCTGAACGTAAATTTAACCAACTCTTTCTCTTTGACTCCTCTCCTGAGAACCTGATATTAATACTGGCACAGAAAGCAACCCACCACATAATCTCCACCAATGAATTCGAGATGATGAAGAAGGGCGTCGTCATCGTGAACACCGCCCGCGGCGCCGTCATGGACGAAGCTGCGCTCGTTAAGGCTCTCAACGACGGTCACGTCTGGTCGTGTGGTCTTGACGTCTTCGAAGATGAACCAAAGGTCCACGCAGGCTTGATCGCTAACCCAAATGTCATGCTCATCCCACATATGGGCACATGGACTGTTGAGACGCAGACCAAGATGGAGATTTGGTGCATTGACAACGTTCGGAGCGCGATCCAGGAGGGTAAGTTGAAGAGTCCGGTGCCAGAGCAGAAGGGTATGTGAGCAGACGAGAGCGAGAACGAAAGTGGAGACTTGACAAGCGAGCGGGAAAGGGGGAAACGGGCGGTGGACTCTTTCAGAAAAGCGCAGATGGAGATGGGAGCGGTTCTCTGCCTACATAAAACTAAGAGACGAAGCAGAATAGACGAAATCATGCAGAAATGAACAAGAAACTTTGAAAACCATACTCTCCAAAGCCAAGAAGATAGGTGACCCAAAGGCTGAATTTGCAAGGCTTTCAAGGAAATAAGGCCAGAGCTTTACGCCTAGCCTCGGCAGCCCTTTCTCATATATAATCATGAAATACACAGATAGCAAAATTACTCTCTATTCTCGTAACATTACACTCGCTTCCTTATTCCTTCTCCTCGTTTCAAACCCAGCACCCTTCCGCCATCACCACGGTTCCGTGCAGCTCTGCATATGAACTCATGGCCATCTCGTTTCCTTCTCTCACCAGGTCTCGTTCCTGCACAGAGCCGCAAACTGGTCAGCTCTTTCTTAATAAAGTACCGGCTCCGGCAATGCAGGAACCCTCAACATGCCGAGGTATCTCCCGAGATGCACGTTGAAAGCAGTGGAACGAAGTCATGGCTCGTCAATGAGTCATGATTCAGAACGTGATGTCTTGGAACCTGTACTTAGATTTGAGAGGTGGGTTGGTGAAGGGAATAAGGATTTTGGGGTACTTGCTGTATATGGGGGAATATGCTTCTACTGTAAACTATACAGAGGGAAACATTATTGAAATATATCTAGCTCCGAATATGAGAATTGCATGCAACAGTCATAATTACAGAAGAAAGCAGCAATTGCATCTGACAGCGGTATTGTAGACGAAAGCAATGACTACAGACAACAGCGACTTACATACAGCAGCAATCAATAATCACGTCACAGCAATCAAGCAAACATAAATAAAGGCAGCGAACTTTTGGTGGCTATTGTGACATCTGGGGGGAGAGAACGAGAAATAATGCTACATCGATGATGAAGTCTTCCATCCGGTTCATTCTGACGTCGATCCTTCTCCGATCTGCCTGCCACTTCAAGTTTAATGCCATCGAAGAAGTCCCTTCCCATCTGTCTAAGATCAAGATCCCCAGTTCGTGGTTTCTCATCCACCAACTCGCAGAAAAATCGTGGACCAAGGGTGAATGAAGGCTCTGTCTGGTTCATTGTGAAGTTGATCCTCATTCAATGCCATTCACGAAGAAGCACTTCCCAGATGTCAGACTCTATACCTTTTTTTTCCTCCACTGATCGGTATTCGTTGCATGAAATGAAAAGAGACGCGGTCATGTGCTGCAAAATGTAGACGAGCAAAGACGAAAATGGATTCATCCACCCATCTTAAAGAGCATGTTTGCAAGTGTGAGTAGTCGTACATCTGGTGCTATTTTTTTGGGGTGGGCTCTTGCAAGGAATCTTTCCTCCCCAACGACGATAATGCTGACATGTAGCTTCCGATTTTGCACGGCCGAGACTAGACAGAGGAAAGCCTAATGCCCCCAGTACAATGCTACAGAGAATGAAAGATGTGCAGATGCAATGCGACGCCGGGAAAAGAATTCATTGAGACCGTTCCAGAACGCCGAATAGAAGAGAGTAATTAGACAGTAGGAGAACTCTTCTCATCCTTGACCTCAGTCTTTGTCTCAGAGTTCATCCTAGCCTGGACTGATTCCGGGTAAGGAGCTGGTGTTGTAGCAGATTGCCAGGAGCGTGTGGCAACACCGCACAGTCTACGAATGACATTGGTTGTGCCTGCACCAACAGCCTCATCCATGACAAACTTCTTTGCGACCAGAAGCTTGCTCTTGTTATCCGTCTCGTCAAGGAGCAGTGGCGTCTCACCGTCTGTGTACTCGGACACCCGCTGGCCAAGACCCCGGACAACAGCAATGGAGTAAAGGACATCTCTGTTCTCGCGACCGTCTAAAAGATTGCGCAAAGAAGCCAAGGTGTCATCGACATCCTTGGTGGCAGATGAGTCGTCGTACTTGTAGGTAACAAAGTTGCCAAGGGTGAACCAGAACTCCAATTCACGAAGCTTGTGATGATCAGTGCTGCCCACAACAGGTGGGGTAAGTGGATTGCTAGTGGCGACTTGGCCGGAAACCAGGCTCTCGAAAACTTGCAATCGGTTGGCAGCTTCGAAGGGGTCATCGGTTGGTGGGACGGTCTTGAACTCCTTGGCTCCGTTCGCCTCAGTTGCGGTACGAACCATACTGGTAAGGAGCCAGACGATTCTAGCCTCGACGTTTGTTGTGTAATCAACCTCCTTCTGGTTACGCTGATTCGTATTGGCGAACTGTTGGAGGAGAGCAGCGAAGGGGCCTAAGACACCATTCTTAGGCTCGAGAAGTGTACTCAGGCCCTTAGCAGAGAACCACTTCGATTCAAGGAAGCTCTCAATGCCTGGGGCATAAATGCTAAAGTACAGGTGCTTGATCTCGTCAATGACACCGGGGGTTGTGGTTGGGTCGGAGGCGGGGGCTGGCGGAGGCGGTCCGCCCATGGCGAGGAGATCGTTGATCGTACGGTTTGCTGGATTGGTCGTGTAAGCCGAGTCATCTCCAAAAGATGCGATTGAAGGAGTAGACATGAAAGAGGAAGCACCGCCCCTCAAGTGTACTGACGCGCCAGAGGAGGGACTTGCACTCTGAACATCTCGTTCAAGTTCCTTGTGGAAGGCTGCCATACCTGAAATTGTTGAAGTCATCAATGCTCCGGACAAGACAGTGGAAGAAGGTGCAAGTGCCTGCAATGCAGGATCAATAGGTTCAGCGGCGTATTCGTATTGCTGGTTGGCAGAGCCAGGGGAGCTGACACCAGCAGAGAGAGCTGGATCATAAGGCATATTTCCCTGAGCACCGTATCCACCTGTGAGGAGAGAATGATTGTATTGAGCTGGAACGCTTGCGGAGGAGGGTGCAGAGCTTGGGGCTGGCTGAAGAGCTTGAGGTCCGGATTGTTGCTTAAAGATGGGGTCGTAGCCCAAGCACTCACGCTTCGACTTATGGCAGTTCTTGCAGGTCGGGTGTCCTTCGTCGCACTATAAAGACGGTCAGTTTGGTCTTGTGATGTGGCTAGGTTTGTATATATCAAAAAGTGACAAGCGGTCGCCTATGCGTTTGGCTTGAGCAAGCTCATGTGCCTTCGCCTACTTAGGTAGATTCGCTTGCAATAAACGAAAAGATCCCATCGCGAAAGAACCTCGACTTCATCCCTCGTCCATCAAATCGAAGAAATCAACCGAACTGGAACATCATGTACTGACCTTGATTCTGCGCTTGCGGCAGGTCAAACAACCAGTCTTGGTTCTACGCTTAATCTCCTATGCGACACAGCATGTCAGTGACAGAACATTGATGGGTGATTGCGCCCGCTGAAAGGGGCGCTCAGCAGGAACGACTTTCGAGCTCACCTTCTTATGTCGACCGCCGCTCATGACGCGAGAGTCATTGACGGGCTGAAGTGCGTATCGCATGTTTCCAGTCGGGTCCGACGTGACGTTGGGATACTGGTGAGGGCCTTGGCCGTAGTATGGGGCACCCATCTGGGCGACGGGCGGAATATGGTGCTGCTGTTGTTGTCCCGACATTGGGTCGATAGAGCGCATAGAAGGGAGTGAAAGAGAAGAGTTACTGTTCGTAGGAGAGGCTCGATATGGTTCGGATCCGGCCTGCTGCTGCGATGTTGGTACTGCTGGGTAATTGTATTGGGCAGAGAGTAAAGATGGCGAGGGATACGAGGTTGGGCTTGGGTAGCTCACTGGCTGTTGTCGGGACTGTCCACCAGTTTGTTGTTGCTGGGCATTCGACATCGAAGGGGAAGCTGGCGCGGAGCCGTTGGGCAGATGGTTTTCGTGAGAGAGATGAGGGCTATTTCGATTGCTTTGCTGCGCCATAACATTCGACCGCCGACGCTGACGTTCGATGATGCACCAGGCACTCGACCGTCGCAGATCGAAAGATCGGACGGTGGGCGATAATTCGTAGCGACCGACTTCTGCGAAGTGGTATCTCGAGATTTCGCTTGAATATCACGCTCTCAATACTGAAGGGGCTTTCAAAAGAAGCGAGTAGCCGAGACGAAGCTTCGTCGCTCGCGAAAGTGTAGGTGGCAGTTGCGGTAAAGTGTATGTGGGTGAGTTGTGGGTTGACGGACTGTAAGCGCAGGGAGGAATGGCTGGTGTGCAGGCCTGAATTTAAGGCTGCAACATTCAAATTTTCAGAGGGCGCCCTCGAGGGCTGTAGACGCTAACCCCTTTCGACTAGCGGCTTTCTGCTGAAGGGGGGCTGCTGTGAATAAATTCACGAGGACAGAGTTTCGCGGTCGCCTTTAACAATCGCAGAATTCCTCCCTTAAATGCTTCAGTTGATGCAGCAGTCATTTAGAGTTAGCCTCAGACGGGACGAGCACCTTTCTCGCATAATAGGGAGCGCTGCAATAGCTCGCCTTGCCCAAGCGATGGAAGCATTCGAAGCTTCCGTCTTGCTTCTGTGGACAGCCTCGAGATCGACTTCCTAGGTAATCTCGTTTCGAAACAATCACGACAGACACTGTAGATATTATTCCGTATTACGCCAAGTTTCCAATTATTACGAGATCATATTCGATTCTGGCACAGTCAGGAGTCTCGCCGCAAAATTGCAACTCTTCGCGGCATCAGGTGAGTCTCTCCGCATCATTAGGCTGGTTTGATTTACGGTGCTGGCTACGGGACCTGACCTCGTACTTCGGGATATCTAATGTGTAGGGCAGGAAAATAGATCGTGTATTCTAGAATAAGAAATTACCAAAGTTCCAAACCGCCTGCGCCTCCCTTCTCTGTTTGCCTCCAACCCCCTATCGTCTCATCCTTCGTCAGCTGAACGAATATGCATCCGAATCCATCCTGAACTTTCCTCTTAATGTTCAAAACCACTCAAAACACTCGAAGCACTCGCCCAAATCATTTCCATCCCACCCGAATCATCCAATCATCTCTCTAAACTCAGCATGCCACTTACCCATAGTGTGCATCCATCCCTTCCGGCCTCATGATAGTCTCACTCGAAATTGGCCTGGGGAAACTTCCACCTCGTGCTTTGCTTTTGGCAGCAGCAGCATGTCATAGGTACGATGGCATGAATTGACCACCACTCCGCATTGTTTCGAAACAACTAGCCAAACGCCCGCTCGCTCTCGCCATGTCAAACCCATATCCATATCCATACCCGCTCCTCTTATTGTTACTCGTTACAGCTTTCATAAACGCTCAATTATTTACCTAGACAACTATGTAGTCTGACGCATGCACATATCATTTCCCGCCCATCATCCATCCCAATCCCATGTCTCCGCGCTGCCGTTATCCGTCACCTCCTCGCTCTCAGTGACGAATACTCCAGCAAATCCGAACCTATCACCACACCATGAACGTAAGATCTGCCTCGTCTGTACCACCCGCTCAGCCTGCGGCGAGGACGCCAGATCTTGCGTCTTTTCTGCTTCGGGAGCGCCCAAACATTGGCAAGGACCAGAAGGGGAAGGTCGCCTACTTAAAACGGCTCTCTGCACCTGTCATGAACGGCTGCTCGTTTCTACCAGGGTCTAAATTATTTCACCGAAGGCTACACTTTTTGCATTTTACAGAATTTCATAACTTACAGCACGAATATGCAGAGATTATGTTGAAAAGTCAGAGATTCCTATTATTGTAGATACATAGAGGCTATACAGCCGAAGAAGCCGCTTCTGCTCACCCCATGATTGCTTGAACGAACGAGCTGCAGCTCCAACCCTCGAATACCGGCATGCACATCTGCGGCTGGTCCTGCTACGAAAAACGGCCATTAGAGCATGTCCAAGGAACGGCAGATGGAAAGCTGCATTGCAGACTAAGCTTAGTATGCTCCAGCGTTTTGTGTAATGATCTCTGCCACGAGCGAGAGATTCGTAGGCGAACAGATGTTTGTCACAGGTACATGAAAATAGACAGTGTCGGTAGCACAACCGCTTTATCCTGCGAGCTAATGTACCTCGGTTGTTTCCCGGTATATGCGCATGATTTGAGTTTTCTACACATCATAAAAGTTTTCTCCTTCGGGCTCTACGACACATGCATTTAATGGTGGATCGTTCTCCTTAACGTTGTCCCCTGTCACATGACAGCTGCTCTTTCCGCTCGGGAATCGGGCCGTAGAACCATTCCCAGCCCTACCGCGTCCCGAAAAGTTCTGACGAGAGGATATTGGCTATGATTCTTTGAAGTTTGCGGAATGAACCCTCTAATCATCGGTCAGGACTCGGGTCCAGTCAAACTTCCGCCATCTTGCTTTGAATCCTTCCAGTCGTTTATCCGTTCGGTTCCAGCGACCCTGCCTCTTTATCACATCCGGCTCAATGTCGAGCATGCCGCCGATAATCTCCCGAGCAAACAGATCTCCCTTCGGCCACCGGTTTGCGTCCTCAACAATGTGGCCTAGGCCCCCGTCCAGACTAAACCAAGCATGAAAGTACGGCATCTCTTTCGCTAAGCTCCGCCGGAAGGCTGACTTGCCCATCCCTTCTCGTGCTCGTGCAGCGGTGTCTATCAGTTTCTTATGCTGTGTCCATTCCTCGTCGGAGGAGAGGATGGCTTCCTTGAAGAAAGCAGGCGCCGTTTCGCCAAGGCTATACGGCAGTGGCACGACCTGCATGGCGGCATGCATTTTTCGGTGTGGAGCTGCGGCGTTCTCGTAGAACACCACGTCTCGGCCCTGGTCGTGATACATCCGCGTCAAGCACTTCATGAAGTTTCGAATCTCTTCCCACTCATCGTCATCACATTCTAGGAGATTCGTCTTATGTTCGATCGGGACGATGACTGCTCCTCCGTCGCTGAGCTCCGGTTCAGTCGGGAGGGTCAGATAGACTCGGGTTCCCAGAGAGATAATCGGAGCAACGGGCGGTTGATTCTTCTCTGGGTGGTGACACAGCTGGCAGGCATCCAGGATTCTGTTCATCTTCTGGAAGTCACCGATAGCTGCGTTTTTCAGGTTTGTCTCGGACTTCTGTACCCTTTTGGCAAGCTTGTTGGCGTTGTCGTCCATATAGTCCAGATCGTCGTCGAACTTCGCATCCTTCGCAATGCGTTCAGCTGCCCTCATGCCTTCACCACCGGCTTGCCCTCTAGTTCGTCGTTCTTCTCGAACCATGTCCTCGATGCTCATATCCTCGTTCTCCTCGACAAGCCCTCGTTCTCGCCCTCGCTTGTTGTCTATAGATTTGACTTCGTTACGGGTTCCTGCTAACATGCGATTCTCCATCTTTCCGAGGACTATGACACCAGGATCTGAAGGATTGTTACCGTAGCTAGCCATAGCCGCATTGTACTCTGCTTCGAGCTTCGCAACATCGGGCGACTTCTTTAGCTTAGCTTTCATCAGCTGTGCCTTCATCCGATTCAGAGTCGTAGAGTCTATCGGGACCGTGGTCGCTGGTGCTGATTTCTCTTCCATAACCACACCCTGCGGTAGCTCCTTTTCACGTGAGTGTTCTGGACTTTTCCTGATGCCCATCTTCATCTTTCTCTCTTGGAAGAGCTCTCCACTGGGCTTCTCCTTTCCCACGTAACCCTCTCCATAAAGTTGTCTCCGGTCAAGTTCAATCTGCTCCTCTCGGGCATCATCAAAATCCCGTAGATCACCAAATCGTTCTAGAGCAATCTCGTCCACAGGTCTCCCAGTTTGCTCTGCCTGCGTATAGACAGCTTTAAGCTTGGTCATCCGCCATTGAGCTCCTGAATCGCCAAATGTGTATTCGACCTCATGTTCCGCCTCCTCATTTTCCAGATCATCTAACGTCTTGCCATCTGCCAAATCCTGTAAATGGCGATTAAGCTCATTCTTATGAATGGCCAAATTGTAGTCCGGTTTCTGTTCTTTCGGCTTCTCAACCTTCTTAGCTCCCTTCTGCGTATAATCGAAATCCAGTGCTGAAGGAGCTTCCATCCATGAATCGCGTGTAGGCTTTGGTTCATCCGATGGCGCCTCATCATCTGGTAATGGCAAATCCTCATGCGGATCTGAAGTCTTCGCATGCTTGCGGGCTGTCCTCTCCTCATCTCCATCTCTCGAATGTCGTAATCGTTTGTGTCTGTGATCCTCCTTGTCTCTGTCCCTGTGGTCGTCTTCATGCCGAGACCTATGGCTGGATCTGTGATGATGCTTGTGTTTGCGCCCATCTCTATCCTTCTCCCGACTTCTATGCTTCTCAGCCCTCTCCCTCTCCTTCTTCTCCTGCGCCAACGCCTTCTCAAATTCGTCTAGGCCGTCCATGGCGTGTGTTGTCGAGATGTGATGTCGCGAGCGAAAAGCTGGGGAAGCGAAAGAGCTCGGAGCTTGACCGCGAATTTTTGTCAACATCCCACTTCGCGCCCCTCCAAAACTTTCTACCCTCAGCACCTCTACCAACCCCAACCTTCAACACGACAATTACAGACATGGCGACCCCTCAGACTCCACAGGGCACGCAGCCTACAGCTATTGTGTGTGTAGGCATGGCTGGTACATCCATTCCCCCCTCTAAGCCAAAGATATCAAGACTAACTCTCTTTACTCTAGGCTCAGGCAAAACCACCTTCATGCAACGCATCAACTCGCACCTCCACTCCCAGTCCTGCCCTCCATACGTCATAAACTTGGACCCTGCCGTACGGAATGTCCCCTTCGAATCCAACATCGACATCCGCGACAGCGTCAACTACAAGGAAGTCATGAAATCCTACAACTTAGGTCCGAACGGCGGGATCCTCACATCCCTTAACCTCTTCGCCACGAAAATAGACCAGATCCTCTCTTTACTCGAAAAGCGTACATCTCCGGACCCCGAAAACCCCACCAAGAAACCGATTAAGAACATTTTGGTCGATACGCCCGGACAAATCGAGGTTTTTGTCTGGAGCGCAAGTGGGAGTATCTTGCTTGATAGTCTGGCGAGTACGTTCCCTACAGTGGTAGCGTATATTATCGATACACCGCGAACTGCAAGCACGAGCACGTTTATGAGTAATATGCTGTACGCATGCTCGATCTTGTATAAGACGAAACTTCCTATGATTCTCGTCTTCAACAAGACGGATGTCAAGGGCGCGGAATTTGCGAAGGAGTGGATGACAGATTTCGAGGCTTTTCAGGCTGCGTTAAGGGAAGAGGAATCAGCAGGCAGTTTTGGGGGTATGGAGGGAGGTGGTGGGGGCATGGGAGGAGGCAGCGGATATATGGGGAGTCTCCTGAATAGCATGAGTTTGATGCTCGAGGAGTTTTACAGCCATTTGAGTGTGGTGGGCGTGAGTTCTATGACAGGGGCTGGGATTACGGAGTTCTTTGAAGCAGTTGAAGAAAAAGCAAAGGAGTTCGAGAGGGATTATAGGCCGGAGTTGGAGAGGAGGAAAAAGCAGAGGGAAGACGAGAAGAAGGCGAATAGGGAGAAGGAGTTGGGGAGACTGATGAAGGATATGGCTGTCTCGGGGGAGTCGTCCTCGTCGAAGAACAGTAATCCTGTGGATTCAGAGGTGCTGAGTGATATGGAGGATGACGATGACGATGACGAGGAAGAAGGAGAAGACGCTGATGGGTTGAGCACGAGGTACAAGAAGGCGTTGGATGAGTCTGCTCCGTCGTCGAAGAACGATGATCACAGCTTCACTCGGTATCTTCGAGCGAGTCAGATGAATATGCAATGAAGGAAAATGGACTGAAAGGAAAACGGCGTTAGATGGTAGCATTGCACGGCGCACTTTGATACCAAATTGAGATTTTCCGAGGACTTGCAAGCCAAGCTTGCATTCTCGAAGTGCCTGGTTCCAAGTTTGCTTCCCGAAAACAAGATCGCAAGTAACTCCATTCGCCCCTGCTATGCCCAAATCATCCATCCAGTCCCTCATCTTCCCCTTCTTTCCTTTTTTCACTCCCAGATCATATCATCGTACCAAGAGCAACCAGTCTACTTCATCTCGCCTCAAATTGCACCATTCTGTTCTCCCGTCAGCTACCTTGACCACAAAGCTTGCTGTCCAAGATCTCTCACCTCTTCGTCCGCTCCTTATACAAAACCCGATGTCCACAGTCTCTGCAGCGGATGGGCTCGCCTCTCTTCAGAGGGACCTTGGCGTTGCATTCGCCGCACATGTAGTTGATGGCGGGGCCTTCGAGGTCACGAACGACGCTGGGAGCAGCGGTGGGTACTTGGTAGCCTTCTTTTGATGCCATGTTGTTGTGTGAGGTAAGAGAGTTGGGTGGGAATGTGGTGGTGTGTGATATGGAAGTTTGGTGGAGGACTTAAAGGAATTTGAGGGTCGAGGCTGAGAAATTCCAAGTTGCGATTAAGGCGGCTTGCCGGCGGTGAAAAGCGGCGAGGGTTTGCCGTTTTGGGATGAGAAGAGACAAGTCAAAGACTCAACTGATGTGCTCTTCACTTGTAACATTTTTTCCTAAAAAATTCTTTTATTTTTTATTGTTATTTTTATTTTGGAAAGGAACTACTCTCTCATCTTTCTTGACTTGAATACCCGTCTCAACAAGAGGCCCATCAAAAGTTTCTGAGACAACAGTACACTGAAGCTCAGCAACTTCAAGCAGCTGCAGGCCATCAGCGATCTCGAGGCGTTCATGCATCGTGTGCTTGGTCTCAGAACTTGATAGGGTATTTGCTTGGACATTACAGATAGAAGGCATAATTTGTGACTCTATCTCATGCTAGTTTCAAAAATCTCCCATCACATGCAGCGCTCAACGGCATTGCAGATGCAACCATCATATCATCTATCTACATGATCATAGTGGCGTGTGGACATATAGCCTTTGAGTCCGAAATTGCTGCTCCTGTTATCAAGCTCCATCCTCCGATGTGGCATTATGATATGTGCAACGGTCTATGGAAGTTTGTGTTCCTTAGACTTATTTGAATGTTGGGGAAATATATTAAATACGGAACAGAAGTCTTATTAGAATTTCAAAGTTACCACCTTCGCGTCTGATTCCAAAAGTTCAGCAACCAGGATCAAGCTTTAGAGCACGGTCCGCCCTGAAATCGAGATAAACCATGCCAATTTGGAATGGGCCCCCTGTCTAAAGCCATGCGCCAGTCTGAACCGGGCAGGGCTTCGACATTCGCACATCTTCTCCTCTCCAAGGTTGCAGACAACTTCACTTCTTCACATCCATCATTAATACCGTACATTTCGTATTATTGCCGCATTTTCAATTATTCACTCGCTGGCCTGGAAGCATTCATTTCACCGCCTTCGTGCTTAATTCTAAACTTGAGTTCGGGTTCGTCGAGAGGCTTGGTTATCACTCAACAACTCCACACACTGCCTGCACGACGAAAGATTTCGCAACGAATGGTGCGCCATGGTATGAACATACACAACTCTATATTTACTTCCTTCGCACTTCCATGCTTTCAATTAAATGCTAATATTTTTCATATAGGGCTGCTGTGGTTCTACTCCTTCGGGAGCATCTCCTTACCCCACCCATCCACCTAACCCCAATGCCTCTGCGCGCGCCATAAATGCCTCACAACCACAATCGCAGGCGCAGCTGCAGAGACCTTCTACCGGGCAATCGCGCCAAAGTAACAGGCAACCTGAACCTCCTCATCATCCTCGCCGCCACCACCGACCTCTCGATCAGCACATCAACAAGCCACTAAAGCTGCATGTATGGACGAGTACAGACCGGCTCTGGGATCGCAAAGCTATTGATCGCGAGAGGGATGAGTTCTTTACTAGTCAGACGGAGGGGCAACCGGAGGCTTGGGGAGCTATTAGGCAGGCTTGTGAAGTGCTGTGGAGTGGTGGCGATGCGAATGATAGTGATGGGGGGCTGGCAACTGCGCAGATTATTCTCACGGCTGCGGACCTGACTCTGCCGTACGGCGATATGGCGAAAGGCATATATGATATCCGTGGATTCTTGTACGCCCTACCTGAGGTTGTGGTCTCTGATCCTATGAATATACAGCCGTCACCAGATGAAGAAGACAAGGCTGGGAGCGAGGAAAGCATGGATGAGGACGAGCGTCGGAGGAGAAGAGAAGAGAAGGGCAAGGCGGTTATTCAAGCTGCGGATCTGATTACTGTCAAAGCTCGGCTGGGGGATGCGCGCGGAAGTGTTGTCGCTGCTAACGTTGGGAAAGACGATTCTGTCCGGCTGATCACCAGACGGCTGCTTGAGGAAGCAAATGTAAGGCTTCCAAATACTTTAATCTTTCAAATCTAACCTTGACATAGCTACCACCAACCAAAACCATCAGACTATACTACTTCGGCAAACTAATGGACGAGAGGAAGAATCTGGTAGACCAAGGATGGGTGGACGGCTATCTCCTGAGTGCGTTTGTATTCGACAAGGAGACGTAAATAGTATGAGGAGGCACGTTTGTTGATTTCATAAGGCGTGTGGGATCAGCACGGTACGTTTCACGGCATGAGGATCGGCTAATACCCCCGGCGTTCTGAGGACTTCCTCTCATACTCATGTCTCACTCGAGGGCAGCGTGGTTTGCGTCAAGCATTTTAGCGTGCAGCTTGCATAGTTCGGTCGCCTTGAATGTTTAATATACCCCGTATGGATTGTTTATTGATATTGATTCTCATCGACTCATCTGGAGATATGCTTGGTTTCGTGGCGAAGTTATTTGAGTTGAACGTCAAAATTGATTCTTTTCTCGAGTGCAAGTGTACTCGGAAACGGGCTTCGAGGGTGACTCAGTTCTGGATCAGCTCTAAATATTTATAGTTTTAACCATTATGAGAGAAGGTGAGGATGGGAGCAAAGAGGAAGCTACCTAGGAACGAAGTGGAAACCGTGCATCATGTGTGAAGCAAACTGTGATACACCAGCAATCTCTCGCTTTTTCTCATAATTATCCTACTTCGTAATATTCACTTCACTCCGTGTCTAAAGCAGCAACCAGTGAAATAATATATCATCGTCGCTCAACCACTGTCTGTGTCCAGCAAAGCTTTTCCGTTGATGGGATTTGTTCAATGGAGCAACCAACTTTGTTCTTGGCTTTATTAGTTGATGCTATGCTCAGCTACAAAGCTACGAAGAGATACTTGGAAGCGGTCTCGAGGGAGTGGAGTGAGCTAGTGCCCGTGGCTAGGAATTCTTGCCGTCGAAGTGGTTTGCCGTCGAGTCGGTTCCTGCTGTCAAATTATTCTCTGTCACCAAATTATTTCTGCTAAATCAACTTTGATATCGCTATGTTCATCCGCTAAAGTCTTATTCCACTTTGCCAATCACTCGTACACCTTCTCGAGCATCTCTATAAGAGCACCTGTACACTTCCCGGAATGCCCCTCAACTTCGCATTCCGCTCCTCCAGATGCTGAATTTTGTTGAGCATATCTTGCTCTATCTTAAATTCCCCAGCCTGGAGAACCTTATACGCAGTTGCAAGCTGCTTGTCATGAAAGAGTAAAGTGATAGAAATGAGATTAACTGGACCGTGACCTGATGCTCTAGCACTATTTCTTTATTCTTCAGGGATACTACCAAAGTAGACTTTAGATTCTCAATTCATTGTGCGACCCTTTTCGGCTACGAGCAGGGATCCGCTTGGTGGTTATGCGCAGAGATATTACAGCATCTCAAAGATGTGCTCACCAGTTAAGCTTCACTTCTTTCACCAGGGTCCAGAGACTTTCAGGACTCAAAGAATCCTAAAATAAACTTCAAATACATCTAAGTAATCTTCTGCTGTCTGCACTATGCATTATGCCCTCTCACTATAACATCAATCCATCACTTCATACAGACTAGGACCAATCTTCTCTTCACTCGCCTCTAGCTCTCTCCGTCCTGGTTCCATTCACTCCCACAACGCAGCCCAACCTACAAATCACACTTGGCCCGAGTGTCCTTGAAACTTCGTTAAAACACAGCGTGCTCCCACCTCACATCACTCAACAAGTGGATTTGCACTCTGGCAGTGTCCATCACAGGAGCGTCTTTTGTGCTGGACAAAGAGGGGTTAAGCTACCATCTCAACGGCGTGAAGATTACAACGAGCTGTCCAACTTTTGCGATCTGATGAGGGTCTGTCATGGGCTTTTCTCTATCGTCCATGAGTCAAGGACTGTCGTCGAAAGTACGTTGCCATCGGAACAAGAGACCGTTGGAAGTTGGGGGAAAGGCTGAGATGAAATCTAAACATGAGAGAAATCCGCGCATTAGCAGAAATCTAAACATGAAAAGAAGAGTCGTTCTCTTTCATCCCACCAAATCGTCGGAGCTCTTTCCGCCAAACGTCGTCGAATAGCACACTGCCGTCGATCACATGAGACGGTCCGAATTTTCCTCAAGTTACCAAAACACAGGACCGTCCGTAAAAGAAATCCAAGAACAAGATGTCGGGTCGTTGCATTCTTGAAAGAAAGTAGATCGAGAGAAAGAAGTTCGGAGCAGGTAAGGCGTGCTGACAGACAAGGTGTTGTGGATGAGAGGGGAAGGATGGTGGAAGGCGGTGGGTGAGCGAGCTTATATGCTATTTGTTTGGGAGTGAATATTCGCGCTGGTTTGTGGCTGTTTATTTGAGTGCTTTGCGTGGTTTTCAGGTTTCTTTCTATGTACTTGTACTTTTGATGGGCTTGGATGCTGTATGGAAACTTTGAGATACTTTGAGCTTGCAAGCTGTTGAGAATTCTCAGATGACTTACCACGGACCTGTCTCTGAGGTTTCTATACTAGGTTTCGTCATTATAGAAATTGAGTATTTGAACCGAAGACGCGTATTTTCCAAGGAGTTATCACGTTTAAGAAAGACAATCTTTGAAATGTGCACCTAGTAATAGAATCGAGATGCCCGAGGTTGTCAAGAGAATATGTGAGAAGTCAGTAAGAACTCCTAATGTTGGCGTTGCAATTCTAGAATAGGAATAGAGAATCGCTCAAGCTCTGTTGGTGAATCATCGAGGAAGCGGGTTGTATGCTGAGACTTTGACTTGGTTCGCGCTTGGTTGTTTTAGTAGCTGTTGCAGGATGGAGCAGAAGTTACAGAAAATACGACAGCGGCTCATGAAACATGGAGAATATTGGAAAGGTCTCAAATTTAATAAGCGCTACTTACAATTATATCTAGAGTTGCTCCCGGACTCGAGTGGCCTTGTTGATGTTTTAGCGAACAAGCCCAGCTCACATGCCCCTTTCTCGCCTCGTTTAAAGGAGCTGAGTAGTGTTATTCAATTCGCCGTTTTTCGACACCAGCAAGGTGCGATGGTCTGACCAGACTGTTTCTTAAGTGAAGAATGGAGCCAGAAGCGTAGACCTGCAGCACGTGGGTGTTGAACCACTCGGCTTGGATGTCGCCAATGCATCCGGTAGCAGTGTGGGGGATCGCGTGATGCAGGTGGGGGCTCACAGACGTCTGAGAACAAATGTGGTGTGTATCTTCAATTATTTACCTACGAAATTGAACAATCTGAGAACTCCAACTCCACGCGCTGAAAAGTCATCACCAAATCAAGATATGCGTAGCACCACTGGTCTCAATGACCTGGCCCTCTTGCATAACTCCAGTCTTCTGACCCCATGCCAAGCAAGTCTGCCTATAACCTCAACCACTCACGCCGTCGTCGGCTCAGTCCCCCGTGCCAGAACTGCCGCCTTCTCCACCTTCAGCTCGAATCGTTGTCCCGAAACCCAGAATGCAGCTGCCTCGATGATCCGACATACAACCTCCAACTCAGCTCGGTTCCTGGGAGCGTAAACCATGATGAACTCGCGGGGGACGTACTTGACCATCCAGCCACCCTTGGACAATGGATGACGTTCTCCAAAGCCCTTCTCGAGAACAATACTGGCATCATCGGGGTGCAAGTTCATGTGCATGCTTCTGTCGCTGTCATGAACGTGCATAATCTCTCCGCGGCAAGTGGCATTGATTGGATCCAAAGCAAACAGAGCAAGGCCTTTCTTCTCGAAGCAGGATTTACCAATCCGGAGGTATTCAGGGTGCTTAGCAGCGAGGTTCTCTAGACTGGTTCGAAGGGTTCGGTACATCTGAGGACAGCCAGGTTGGTTGATTTGTCGCTGAGGAGCAAGTCCTGCAATCCATGGCCGGCAACCAGCACGCTTCGGCAGCCACGAAGAAGCTCGTTGATAGTAACCAGTCGGTGGATACACCTTTCCGGAGAGAGTAGCTGGAGTGTAGGGATCGGAGAGAGCGAAGAGTCGAAGGTAGGTGATCTTGAGGTATCCAAGAAAGGTGGATGGAGTTCCTCCAGGGCCAAGGTTAAGGAAGTTCTGATAGTCGTTGCGGATGAAGGATGCTACCAGGCCAAGCACAAGAAGAGTGCATGTGAGTGAAGGCTGCAAAACCAGGATGCTGATGATGATTGCGAGAATCGTCAGCACAAGTGACCGACCACTAAGATTGACCTGAAGGACATGATTCTGGATCATGGTGATTGGGGAGTCTTGTTGATTCTCGACCAGCTCCTGCTCAATGACTTGCGTCGTGGTCTGCGTGGATTGTAGAACACTCATGACCTGTTACTTGTTAATTGAATTGGAATTGCGGTGAGTGAGAGCAGAGGTTGCTGACTTGCTGGAGTTGGTGAATGTTGTCAGCATGAATCGGTGATGCCTATCACGTTCAGTAGCTTCAATGCTCGAGAAGAAAAGCAAGAGCTGAAAGAATGGACCTGAGCAGTCACGAGGAAGTGCAGGAGACGGAGGAAATGGGGATGGAGCGGATGGAGCGGATGGAGCGGTAATGAGTGCGATGAGGAGTGCTTTGGGACGAATCTTGGGTTTCTCAAGGCTGGCGACTACAGCAGCACGAGGTCTCAACAAGAGTGATCAGAGGCAGTGCACCACGAGATGATCTTTTATTGAAGACTGAGACACAAGTGATCTGATATCCCTAAAAGGACCTGCTTTGATCGACTGAGGAGGAGTGGGAGTATAAGAACAATTGGAGGTGAGTATGTGTGGCGAGAAAGAAGAATGCAGGAAGAGGGGAGGGATGAGGTTCCTTTAAGAACAAACGGTGTTTGTGCTAAGTGCTGTCACTCGCGGGTTCCTTGTGGGCACCGTGGGCCCACAATTGACTTTACGAGGGAAGTTCTTGCCCTGCTAGGTGAGTCGGATCGTCGAATCGTCGAATCGTCGAATCGTCGAATCCCAGCGAAGGCAAGAAGTACTAGGCCGGCGTCGGATTGCTCGTGTCACGGGGGGATCAGAAACTGTGACGCTCAAACCCACAGCCAGCTGGAAGATCGTCACTTGACATGATCCCAAAGCCGCATTATTGGCAGTGACTGAGTTGCGGTGCTGGCCCTGAAGCGCCACGGCGTATGATTATTTGCACTCAGAGCCCAGGCCCATTGATTGCATGAGAATCAGATGCAATCGACGTAAGGACTTGGCAGGGTTGACTCCGCCAATCATCGGGCCTGCAAAAGTCCCATGTACTCTTTTGTCATCCTCTCGCCTCCGTCCCAGCAATGAGTTCGCCTGCGAACCTTGCATAAGTCGGCGGGGCGGGAGCGTAGGGCGGAGGATGTTCCCAGTGGCTAATCGATGTACCGGTCCAACGTGTGCTTTCGTGTTGGCTGTACACCGCAATGCAGTCTGAGCCGAGCATTTTGTTTGACTGGGTGACTGAGTGACTGGGTGACTCGCTGGGGAAGTGTTTGGGAAAGTGAAGGGTCAACTTGAGGGTGACCTGATCTCAGATTTTGGGCATGGGCATGGGCATGGGCATGGGACTTCAGACGGGATAGGGACTGGCGGCTTACAGAGTAGGCCAGTGAGATGAGGGGTCGAGGGATTCAGAACAATGGGGTTGTGGAGTGGAGAGGAGGATCACATGGCATGTTCAATGTTGGGCTCAAATATGGGGAGGAGGGAAGACCAATCCGGCAATTCGGTAGAGGGCAACTTAACCGATCAGCCAGATTACCCCTCATTGCAATGGGAAGGATGTGAAGCCTTTGGACCCTGGATTTGTTGTGTTTTTCATCTTGTACTGAGTACCCTTGAGTCCGATGTTTTGGATACGCAGTCTGGGAAGTCAAAGAGAAATCTCAAGATTTTCCAAGTCTTGGGCATTCCTTGATCTGTCGGGCTGTGCTTCAGCGCTGCCAGCCTATCGGATTCGATCGCGGTAACACAGGCGGTCAGCAAGAGTACTCTTGTTACCTCATCGTGCTAAGATACTTCACGATACTCTCTCTGACTATTGACTGACGTAGCCCCTTCTGGTTCTCTGCATGGCAGCCAGGCCGTCATGCCACTCTGCAACGGATTGAGTGTTCCGACAACGGACAGGCTTCGAAAATACCAGACCGCTGTCCGAGAGAAACACGTCTATCTCTGAGTCCCATGCAATCCGTCGGCGGATAACTCGAGATCCCTTATCCCAATGGTTCCCACCGCTGCTTGCTGACTGGCATGAAACGGGCGGCTTAGAAGTCGGCGGCCGAAGGCTTATCAGGTTCTTCCACTCGGAATTGCCAGCAGCCTTTACGTTCAATGTCTTGAAGCCTGAGACGCCTTCTTGTCGACTTCGAAATGTGTACATCTGACCCCATTACTCGTGGAGAGGAAATCAGAAAAGTAGGAAATTTTTGGTGGGGGTTTCATGCACGTCGTCGTCGATGCAGGCCTCGGGAAGGCTGAAATGCGAGGCTCGCGAGGCTGTTGGCTGCAGCTTCGCTTAGCCCCTATCGCCGCATATTGCCCTGACAACGACGCTTTGTTTTGCAAACGAACCTGTCTGGCGCCAAATCTTATCAGTACAGTATTGTATTTCATCTACTCATCACCAGAACTTTACTTTAAAGACGCGTGTAACTACTGAAGGTGCCAGAAACCTCTGCTACATAACAGTGTAAACAAAGTAAGTTCCCTCATCACAAAAGCATTTTAGCTAATAACAAGTGATATGCAGTGATACAGAATTGCCATATCTAGCACAGACACATTCCTCCGCAGCCATGGCGGGCTTCAGCTCCCTCAACCCGCTGAATATCACGAAACGATCCTCTCCCACAAAATACTCTGGACTTCCTTCACGCAGACCCAGACGACCCTGCGAAGTCGATGTCGAGAAATATGGATACATAGATGACTCCGAATACTCTTCTGAAGAAGATTCGTCTCTAGTTTCATCACGAGAGACATCCGGCTCATACTCCTCCAACCGACCCATGCTGAGAAAGCCATCGTCAGGCTCACAAAGACCAAGGCCCAGATCGCTACCACCCGCAACGAGGCATCGATATAGATTTCACAGCAAAATTGTCAAATACCTTTGTCTAGCCCTGATATCGACGCTGGTGATATTTATGGTGAGCTTGGTGCGAATGAGCGTTGTGTCTTCGAAGAAGGTAGAGACAGGAGATATTGGGGAACGGCCGCCTCCACCTCCGGAGCCATGGAAGAAATTCGAGTTTCTGTCTAGATATTATGGCGGAATACGGACGCTGGTGTCATTTGAGGATAACAGGCCGGAATATCCCAACCCGGAGGATGAGGTATCGCTCTCGAATGAGACGACTGCGATTCCGATTCGAGATATTCCAGCAAGCAAGCCATTTCTGGCATATCAGAACCAGACTTCGAAGTCATATTTCGGCGAGTATGCACCTGTCCAGGAGTGTTTCCTCGATGCAGAGTCAACTGTAAAAGTACCTCGCCTACAGTACTATCAAGGCAGACCGAGTGGTTTCCCAGACAATGTTATGGGATCTTACGAATTGCTCGGATTGCCAGAGGATATCTGTTTCGAGCGCTATGGACGATTAGGACCATATGGGTACGGGTATGCTGTCAAATATGGCGGGACTGGGACAGGAGGGCACGGTGATATGGAAGGGTCGGAAGCTGTTTGGGGTGCGACCTCAGAATTGGCAGCCAATCAAGTGGACTATCGAAATGTCAATTGGGGAGCGGCGCAGAAGAGATGCTATGAGGCAAACGCTGCACGATTCGAGTCCACAGAACCTATCTCAGAGCTCCCCACCAGACCCTCTACTCTTAGCGAGGACGCCGAAGATGTGGAGAAACGAGAACTGCATCCATCCAATACCACCGTGACCCCGAAGAAACTTCTTCCTCGGACGGCTGTGGTAATTCGGTCATATGATGACTTCGAGTACCGGGAAGAGGACATTCTCCACCTCCGAGCCATGATCTCCGAGCTTTCTCTTGGATCCGGCGGAGAATACAACGTCCACCTTCTCGTCCAAATCAAAAATGAGGCCAAAAACCCCATCTGGGCAGACGAGCAAACATACCAAGACCACTTGAAAGAATCCGTACCCGAGGAGTTCCACGACATTACCACTCTCTGGAGCGAAACACAGATGCTCATGCTCTACCAAGGCATCTACGACGTCTACGCACGCGGTCCCACGCTCCCAGCCCATGGCTCCTACCGCGGTCTGCAGATGGCCATGCAGTATTTCGCCCACCAGCACCCTGAGTACGATTTCTTCTGGCACTGGGAAATCGACATCCGCTATACAGGCCACTATTATAACCTGTTCTCGCAAATCGAGTCCTGGAGCAAGAAGCAACCTCGAAAAGGCCTATGGGAAAGAAGTAGTAGATTCTACGTCCCATCCGTCCACGGATCATGGGAAGACTTCAAGCAAATGACGCGCGTGCAAACCGAGATGGGCACCGAGAACGCAGATACGATGTGGTCTGGCATCAAAGGCGCGAAAATCGCACCCAAAGGCGATAAGCCAATCTGGGGTCCCGAAAGACCGCAGGATTCGGAAGACTGGTTTGAGACAGAGAATGGCCCAGTTCCTCCCACGCCGTATGAGAAAGATAAGTACGTCTGGGGAGTTGGCGAGGAGGCGGATCTCATCACCTTTAATCCGCTGTTTGACCCTGAAGGCACGACCTGGCTCCTGGCCAAGGATATCACTGGCTACAATGCGACGAATGGACTCCCGCCTCGACGTGCGGCCATCGTAACATCGTCGAGGATGTCGAAGCGCCTGCTTAATACTATGCACCGCGAAACGGCGTTCAAGAAACATCACGCGTTCTCGGAGATGTGGGCACCAACCGCGGCTCTGCATCATGGGTATAAAGCTGTGTATGTTCCTCATCCTATGTTCGTGGACCGCGCATGGCCTACGGCGTATTTGTCCGGTGTCATGAATGCTGGTCGCAACGGTGCTACAGGAGGCTCGAGGACAAGTGTGTTTGGGGAGAGGGAGCATAATTTGATGGGCATGACATGGTATTATAATGCTGGTTTTGCGCCGAATTTGTGGAAGAGATGGTTGGGTCTCAAGGTTAATAACGAGGGTGGCGAAGAGTTTGAGTTGGCGGTTGATGAGGGGAGGACGGGAGTTGGGGTTAATGAGATGAGAGGAGGCGAGGGCAGGATGTGTTTGCCGCCTATGTTGATTCACCCGGTGAAGGATGTCGAGTTGCCAGTCAGTGGGGTGTATGATGAAGAGGAGTTGCCGGAGAGTGATCCCTCGGCTTGATTGAGATGTTGGAGTAAGGCTGATTGATGACTTGTTGATATTTGGGCACTTTCTGGGAAACAAAGTGGAGTTACGAGCGTTTGGGGTGTCTGAGCGTTCAGTACATGATGATTGCGGATTTTGGATTGTATAGAATAAGTTGATGACCTCTGATGTTCCGAATGAAGAACGATGAGAACCAGCTTTCCATTTTCCACGTATGACTTGGGGACGTGAAAGAAGCGTGTCGCAACCAACCGCTCTTTCTTCCACCACCACCTGGCTATTTTGCCCTTTCATCTGATCTTGAACGAGGCTTCGTCCTTACCGCCTCTTAAATTTCAGCAAAATATGAAAGGATTTCTGGAGAGGTACCTTCTAGACTAGAATATCCTCAAAGATAATATTTTTTCTTACTCATCTGCGCCAACGTAACTCGATTCAATTGCCCCAACACAAACTTGCAGAACTAATCAAACGCATTCATATGAACCAAAAAGCAACTCAATAGCTAATCTTATGTTTGAGAAACAATTATTTCAAAACACGATTCCAGTACTCGTGTCCAAAAGCGACATGTAAGAATGTTGTAAGGAGGAGGGCGGTCAGGTTTGTGAGAGGGAGGCTGCCGACTTCTATGCCTCCAAGGGGTTGCGATGAATACAAAGCAGAAAAAGCCGGCACGAAATCCTTTACCATCAACAGCACGCAATAGAGAATGTACCTCGAGACATGTCTCAAACTCACATCAAGGCCTTTGAACTTGAAGATCGAGATATTATTCGCTCTGCAGCACGGGAATCATGAGCCCTTTTTGTCTAGTCCTAATCCTTAGCATACACATACTTATCATCACTCATTCAGTCATCAAGCTCTGCTTCCTTCATCGTCTCGTCGTCATCGTCGCCCTTCTTTTTCGACTTCTTGAAGTGTTCCTTCCCGTCACTAATATACGCGATGACCTTCTGACCAGCGAAACTCCTCCCATCCATAACACCTACGCAAGCTCTCGCAGCTTCCGCATTGCTGAATCGCACACTCGCAACACCCTCCTCTTCCATATCAAACAACACCACATTCGTGACTTCTCCAAGCTTTCCACACTCCTCTCTGATGTCCTCCTTGATATCCAGAATTGCAGCCGGGTCCTCGGCAAGCTCTTCCAACGTGAACATGTGCTTCAAAATAACCACTTTCTCCCACCGTGAGCTGGTCTCCACGAACGTAGATGGCTCATCGTCACTCCAGTCCGCCAGCCTCGCATCCAGCTTTTGCGACTTCTTGATGATCTTCTGTTTGTTCTTCTGTCTCTCCTTCTCCTCCTTCGAATCTCCCGTCGTACCATTGCCATCGGTTTGCTTCACCTTCTTGAAACTTGGATCGGCGACCTGAACCCTCATCCTGGTGCCCTTGTCTCCAAGTCTGAACTCAGTGTCATCAAGTAGCATGATCGCCATATCCACAGACGGAGCTTTGAAGAACACAACGAGAGCATCGCCCTTGAACTCGCCTTTCTCGTCCGTGTAAAGCCTAATGCGTGGCTTTCCGCTATCTATTTCTTCAGCGATGACTCCACATTTGCGCGAGAAGACTTCAGCTACCTCGGCCACTGTGGCGTCATGTGGTAGGCCGGTAACGTAGACAGCGGTGTTGGGACGGGGAGGAAGAGGTGTTTTGGTTTTCTTGGGTGCTTTGGTTGCGCGACCTCCTTCCTGTTGCCAATGTCAGCTCTATGTCTCCCGTATGACTAGGCGCCTATGATATCAAGCTTGCGACTTACATCTTCTCCATTGACGTACTCCTTCTTCCTCTTGCGCTTCCCTGCTTCGACGGGTTCCGACTCATCAACTCCTGACATCTTGTATGCCTTCTGCTGCTCCTCTAATAGGGCCTCATCGACTACTGGAATCCATCTCTTGATCGCCTCATCGAACTCAAATTCTGTGCCGTCGTCTTGGACGAGGAGGAACTTATTGTCGAGCTTCGAGAAGGAGATTCGGTCGTCGGAATCGAATTCTTCGGGATTGGTCGGGAACGAGGATCCGCCATATGGGTGTTCTTGTCTCGGCTCCATTGTTGATGGGTTGTGGTGTATGTTGAAGAGGATGAGGGGTCGAGGCTGGAGTGTTGACTTTCAAGATTGGAAGCTTGATGTTGCCGCCTTAGGCAGAAAGCCTGGCAATTGCACTAGGGGAGTGGTGTAAGCTGGAGGAGTTCAATGTTCTATATCCATGGAGTTCTCATATGATCAAGTAAAGTTAATTCACTACAAAATCTATCCTAAGAAACTGTTTTAGCCCGTTCTTCATTATCCAAAAATGGAAAGGCTCGCCACCATCCCTGTCAGACTTGCATCCGGCGCTTGACTCGCTTAACTTCGGTGCGTTGCTGGCACACAAAACCCCGCCCCAAAAAATAGTAAAGATATCTCTGAACGCTTTCAAATTGACCTCAACGACTCCCCACAGCCTTCCGAAGCATTTGAAATGCAAAAAAATATCAAAAAGAGAATAGCAACACCCCGTTTCGATCGGGGGACCTCCGGGTTATGAGCCCGGCGCGCTTCCGCTGCGCCATGTTGCTTGGAGTTGTCTCAAGGCTATGCTTGATTTGTTGAAAGAAAAGTTCTTATTTAAATACATATGACCCACACAGGTTTGTCGTGTGACTCCGTCTCACTCGGTCCAATCATAGACCGTTTCGGGTGCTCCGCTCGTAGCCGGTTCCAACCTGCCCAATCCGGAGGCTATGCAGCATAACAGTTTATATCTTCTAGGAACTCTCAGCTACAGCAAGAACTCTCTGCCGGTAGCGAGTGGCTAAAGCTCCAATGTCTATGTAAAGCCAGTGTTTCTTTATCTCAACTGTCCTCAAATTGCGAACGAGCAATTTGAAGCTCCTTCAGTACCATCACCTCTGAATCTGTTACTTTCTTGATATCTTTTTTGCAACTTTTCCTCGATAGGCTTTGCGCAAGTACTCAGCAGATTCGAGCATAGGCTTCAACTCTCAACCGGCGCCGGGCTCATATCCCGGAGGTCCCTGATCGTATCCTGCGGCCTGGCTGCAGGGCTGTTGCCTCGACTTCATTGCAACTCTTAATCTTCTTTAGCTCTACATATTGCTTTTATGCTTACAGACTACTTTCGGAATGAAAGTTATGAAACATTGCATTCTTGTCCGACCATTGGAACGTTGGTGCACGAATAGCAGAACAGTAGCAGAATCGAAGTACACGTACCTAGGTAGGTATGATTTATGTTCTGGTGAACAAAGTATGCAAGGAACAGGACCTAAATGGTGAAGAATAGTGTTCTGCTAAGGAAAGCTAATTGTGGTAGACGAGCATTAGAAAATTAGCCGAGAAAAGAAGGCTGAGGTTTGTTTCTGCTAAGCCAGCAAAACTAGGGTGCACGATCGATAAAATGGTGGCAGAATGAATGCGGTGAAGAATAGTACTCTTCTAAGTAACGCAGAGCTAGTGTGATCGAGTGTAGAGCAGAAGTGGTGAAGAATAGTATTCGGCTAAGAAAGCCAGAAATAATGCACACGAGTGGCAGAATGGCTTCTACCCCCCTTTTCAGTCTCGCTAATTTTTGCGGTGCTCGACGAGATCAAGTTCAGATCTCGAGAGCAACGACATGCGCTCGTCACAAAGTCTTCTATACAACATCACTTTCCCTCACGACTATTATCTTCACTCTGTTATTATCTCATCACCTTCGTTGCCACATCAACTTCACAAAAGTATCACTTTTCACCTCGACATCGCCATCGCTCCAACCTCATCTCGGCCACAGCATCATCTTCTTTCCTTCACTTTGTCGTCACTGGCGCACGACTGTCTCCATCGTCTACGACGATATACCTCATCAGCCTTTACTGCATCACTCTCATTACGGCATCATTTTACACCTCACATTCTCTTCGGTACACCGTCAGCTTCATCGTGGGCCAGTCTTCCTAATACCCACCGCCCTCGTCATCCCCATCGAGGGTCACTGTCAGAGGGAGGCTTCCATATATCGGTCAGAATGTGTTCTCATCGTTACTAGCGATGTCGACCAACATACGAGAGTCAAGCACAGCAGTTACGTCTACATACCTCAAGGACTAAATCTTCAATCTCCATGGATACGGATTCAAGCATCACATCATCAATCGTCAGGAAAATCTTGCTATCCTGAACTCAGTACACTCATCAACTACAGCTAAGACTTTCCGTGCAAAGAATACGCCAAAGAACATACCTCGCTTGCCAGCAAGAGAGCTCGAGCCAGCTTTTAACGGAGAAGGAGCAGGCGTGCGATGCCTAGTCATTGGCTTACTTCCCGTTGACCATGATTTCAACGTCCCTCGACAAATCGGCAGCAACAAAGGCAAGTCTATTGGTCTTACCGAAACCCGTTGGAGCTCTCGACCTAGAAATCTCTCATCCGAAGTGCTGCCGAGTCGTGCTCCAGGTCACTGGCGATCCCCACTGCGCAGCAATGTTCAGACTTCTGGTGGATGGAAGCCAGGGACTGTACATGGCATACGAGATCAAGAAGGAGCTTTTCTTCTAGTTCTCTGAGTTTCGAGGCTCGGACACTAGTGTCCAATCTCGATGCAAAGCCTGGCCGACACTAGCTAGAAGATAAGTATTCATATCAGTCACTAATAGAAAGATTCCTCATCAGATAAACGAATATCCCACTATTCCAGTCCCCACCGCTCCAGAAGAAACGCTCGCAAAAGACCTCATAGCCTTGGCGAAACAGTACTCCAGCAATCACAACCGAGAGGTCCTTAATCAGATTTAGAAGCGGGTGCGAGGACATATTCGGTCTTCTGAAACTAGAATGCAGGGAGGTGAACAAGAGGATTGCTGGATCCCAATCTGATGTGGATCCTGCGTCAATCGTCAGGGTCGTTATGCTCAGCATTGCCTCAATTCGGCCGAAGAATCCAGAAAGCCTCGCTCAGTTGTCTGCATCGTTGGCAATCCTGCAGGGATTGGGGTGCGAGATGGAGGGGGATATAAGATGCAGTTCTTCACCAAGGGCGAAACTAATTAGAGGGTTTACCACAGCGGTAGCAGAGAAGATCATCAACTTATAGATTTCAAGAATGCAATGGATTTCACATTGAAAGTTTCTATTCAGACTTGATCAAACTAACATTTTGATTCGTCTGTAGTGCTCAGTCGGCAGAAGCAAGACGACCTGACTGGGACATCTGCTATTGCAAGTGCAGTCGCCAACTGCTTGTCCATAGCAGCAGCCTCTGATGTCCGCCCGAGCTTCACCAAACACTCATGGTAGCCGTGCAGTGCCCAAACGTTGTTCCGGTGCTGAAGAGCACGCGGCAAGGTGTCGTCAATCCCGAGATCAGCGCTGTATACAGCCGCTGCCTTTTCGACATGTCCCTGCTCAAGCAGCAGTGCACCGTACGCATGCCGCGTCGGCTGCATCCAACCCCAAGGCTCATCATAGGGAAGTGCGTCGTCTAGAGCGATGGACTTCCGTAGGTGTTCGAATGCGGCATCAAAATTTCCTAGGCGGTATTCGAGCTCGCCGTCCAGCATTGCCTTGGCAATGGCGAGGATGTCAACGCATTTGTTGTTGAATAGGGTGCGAGAGGAAGAAACATTCTGGAAGGTATTATGGAAGAGACCACGTTCTCTTTCTGCTTCCTCGACCTTTCCGGTGGCTGCAAAAGCGATGCCCTTGGCGTAGCGCATCATTGCAGTCGTCACGCTGTAGAGTTCCTGGTCATGAGGAAGTTCAAGATTGATAATGTCCTCCCAGAGTCCAAACCGAATAAGGACGTGAAGACGAACACCAACGAATCCTTCCAGCCAGTCAGCCATAGGTGGGGATTTAACACGGAGTAAGTCCCCTGGAAGTGACTTGTCCAGTCGTGCAACAGTGTCCAAAGCAACCTTCGATTGCCCTGAGAACATTGCAGCGTAAATGCGGAAATGGTAGTCGTGACAGCGGTAAAGTGTGTAGAAATTTAAGGGGCCTGATCGAGCGAGGAATTTCTCATCAGCAAGAATTGCGTCTGAGTTCGACACAATGGCACGTTGATAATCACCGCATAAGATGTCGAGGTGGGTTGGCATATGATTCAGGTGACCCGCGTCCGGGACAAGCCTCCGAAGATGGTCAGCAATTGGCAGAGCAGTCTCTGGCACACTGGACATTTCCATGAGGTGAATGTACAGATGCAAGAGTCCGGGGTGTGAGACACCACCATCCTGGGCCAAGGCGCGCTGAAGAACGTCTTTCACTTTCATGGTATACGCACCAGGAGCTGGCTGTCCACTGCGCAAATCCCAAAGTTGCCATGGTGTTAAGTTCATCAGTGCATCTGCATACAGGGCTGCAACATCAAGATCGTCCTGAAACTGTTCATACACCAATCCCATCGCGTCGGCATACGCTTGGTTCCAGATGGAAAACTCGTGAGTTGCGCTGGTTTTCGGGTACCGCAACTGAACCGCGGTGATTATGGCCCGCTCAACCGGGGATGAGGTGGCAGCATGGACTTCGGCCTGAGCAGCGGCTTCATGGGTTTGGTTGACAGTGGCAGCGAGATCCTCGTCGTCGAAGAACTCCCACGGCTTGTTATAGTTGGGACCAAGGGAATATGCAAGCCCCCAGTATGCCATGGCACAATTTGGATCATTTGCGATGGCCTGCTCAAAGCACTTTGCAGCCTCCTCGTGGTTGAAAGCATAGCTCCAGATGATGCCTCGATCGAACCATATCTGTGCATCATTGTTCGTAGCGCTTACCGGCCGATGGAAAGAGCCGAGGTCATAATAATCTATCTTGGAGGATATAGTAGATGCCGAATTCCCATAACTGCTCATTCTGCAAGACGTAGAGTGAGATTGAAGTTGATTATGGAACAGCGGGTACGAAGCCTTGAATTGTCGGACTGAAGTGGCGCGAGTCGAAGGCGGAGCGACACTAAAAAGCAAGCACGTGATGGGGTAGTGCCGTAGGAGCTTTCTAGTGAGGAAACACACTTGAATTCAAAATGACAGTGACTGTACTTCTACTCATCAAGTACTGGAGATCAAGTAAAAAAGAGCGATGAAGACACCAAAACCAAGCAGAGGCTAGGGAAATGCTCCCATCTACACTTTGCCTTTGCAGCTTTGTTACAATTGCAAGAGCTCAGAGACTTGGGGCAAGTACCAGGAAGTTGATATTTTCAGTTAAAGTTCTCCAAGGTCGTGTATACGCTCACTATAGAAGATGAACACTCCTTCACAGGGAAGGAGGAATAGAAGATTGCGGAGAGATTTATCAGGGAAATGGCCCTCTGGTACACAAGGCTCAAATCATGCTTGACTCGAAAATGGAACGAAACACAGGCAATAACAAAATCAGAACTGAAGCATGGATATATGGTCAAAAATAGATCTTCACTCGACGTCTTGTTGAACCTGACGTGATTTGGGCCCAACTTCGAACTGCCATCCTCAAGGCGCCAGAGGCTGCCCGAGCTTCAGAAACTCGACCTCGGTGTTGTCTCGCATCGACCATACTGTCCAATTGAGAATTTATCTTCCGACTAAGACATATGTTCGAAGGGCAATTGACCTAGCGATGTCTCTGACTCAGCCTCGTGTGATGTTTTGAAATACGATGAGCCGAGTGACATGCCAAAGCAAGAACCATGAGCCGACAACACTGTTCGACGACTGTTACATGCTCCTTCGAGCCATTTTGATCTCATGACATATTTCTTTTGGAGAAGGATCTTTATCCGGAGGCTCTCATACCCTCGGTCATCCCTTCCAGCCTTATCGATCCCACCTCTGGCATGTGACGACGGCAAGTGCTGCGCTTCAGCGCGGTCCAAGAATGAAACTACGATGCGCGAAATAAAACTAGCGGTATTATCAGCAATTAAGTTATCTCCAAATGCGGGGTGTCAAAAGATATGCAAAATTACAAGTATATGAGCACTGATAAGGGGAAACCAGGGGAGATGAGTAAGAAAGTTATTCATGGATGCTGACACTTGGCCTCAAGGCGAGAAAGGGAGGCCGAGACCGACTGAGTCGCGGCGTCGCGCCCAAGGGATAAAACTCGTTATGGAGTCGGAAGGAGTTGTCGCATCTCATAAACAATTCCTATGAACCCTCCCACTCTGTGATTCCAGGCAGCCTTCGTGAGGGTTTTTCGAAATCTTGAGGCTGGGATTTGAATGTTGGAGCCCCTGCACTGCGCCGCCTCTCTCACTTCAGCCCCTTCGGCATTGGCCAGATAGTGAGTCATTCCTTGAGCCAAGGGGGTGGAAGCCATCCACACCTTCCACACTTTTCTACTCAGATTAGTGCATGAATATGCAGCTTGCGCATGAGTGCAGCCATCTCATAACGCTCAGCCTTCTCCAGATAGAATTATGCCTGAGAATGCAAATAGGAGCTGTCGCATCGTGAGTCGCAAGGAGTTGTCTCGGACAGAAAAGAGTCTGCGCCGGCTAGAAGCGCAAAGGACTCAAGCGGATTTCTTTTTCGCGATGGCTACGGATCGCTGTGTGCGCCGTTGTAGGAGTGGCAATTAATTTCGCAGCGCCACTGCTGTAACCTTTGGTTTGGTGAAATTATTGCCTGGGTGCCCTGGGTGCCCTGGGAACTCGCATCGCATCGCAAAAGAAAAATTTAAACTTTGAATTCGTTCAACCATCACGATCGCGGACTCATGGGACGGAGATGATGAAAAGAAGCTCCCCCCTTTTCGATGATTCTCACTTAGGATCATAGCGCTGTGCCGTCGTTCCTACTTTGGGCAAGGGTGCACGGTGCGATGAGGCCGCGTTATCTACTCCTTTCTTTGGTGCGCCGGTTTCAGAAGGGGCTGATCGAGCCAAATGTGGCCGCTGATTGGGTGGTGAGAACGCCAGATATGGCGCTAAGCAGGCCCCCGGCAGAAAATTGACTCCTTTTTGCTGGGAATCGGCAAGTTCTGAACCCGCCTCAGGCAGAAATTCAGGCCGCCTTCCCGCCGCCCTCGGCAGTATATAAGCAGTCGCTCTCTCCCACCAGAATTTGGGAGCCTTCTCGCGTAATTTGGGTTAATCTTCATTTGCGCAACAACCACCGCCAAAACTCCATCTCTCTACCCCACCCAAATACAAATCACTCGATCTCCATCGCAACAGCGCACACTCCAACGTGCCCTGTTCAATACGTTCATTGATCCAGGTGATTTGCGCGACCGTCGAGAATCGACTTCAGGTCACTTTTTTGCGCGGGGTGTCTTTGTCTCGGCCGCAGCCCGCTCTTCGTCGACTCGCCTTCCTGTCGCAAAGAGCGCAGCCAAAGCGAACGAAGACCACAATAGCTTTCTTCCATCCAAAATAATAATACTGCCATCGGTCGCGATCAGAAAGATCACTACCGCCTTCATACATTTGTCGAGTAGCGAACTGTAGGGGAGACATTGGCTTGTTCTTCTCCCACAAACGGTACGATTCTGCCACCCTCTACCGCGAGCTAGCAAAATACACACCGTCCCCCCACCTCGTTAAATATCCCTCAAACTTCCTTTTCAAAACAAAAACATCAACTTCGACTTCGAGTCGCGATCTTGCTTTCGCTTGCTCTCGCTTCCTCGCGCGTCGTCGCCTCTCCTGAAGACCTCGATCTGACATCAAACCTCTACAGACCTGCTCTTCGCACCTCCGTCTCGTAAAAGAAGCATACAAACTTCAACAAGATGGATAGCATCACCACGCATCCCTCGACTGCCGTCCAGGCCAAGTCCTTCATCGCACCCGGCTCTCTGTCCTTCCCAGGTGGTGCTGGTGAACTGACTCCTCCCTCCGAGGCTGATAAGCAAAATGGTCAGAGAAATGGCCAGATGAATGGTAGTCAACAGCAAGGCGGTCAAGGCCAGAACGGCAACGGGGTGACTCCTGCGACGCCTGCTGCGACTCCTGGTGCACTTCAAGGTGTCAGTGGTATCGTGCCTACCTTGCAGTATGTATAACCCTTCAGCTTCATCGTGCATACGTGAGGCTTATCTTGCTTCTTAAGAAACATCGTTGCCACGGTCAATCTCGATTGCCGTTTGGACCTCAAGACGATCGCCTTGCACGCACGTAACGCTGAATACAACCCAAAGGTACTGCTGACTCTAGGCTCTTGCTATACTCGCGAATGTTCTTGCTAACCTCCTCAGCGTTTTGCGGCTGTCATCATGCGTATCCGTGAGCCCAAGACGACTGCTTTGATTTTCGCATCAGGCAAGATGGTCGTGACTGGCGCGAAGTCCGAGGACGATTCGAAGCTTGCCTCGCGCAAGTACGCTCGTATCATCCAGAAGCTCGGTTTTAATGCCAAGTTCACCGACTTCAAGATCCAGAACATTGTCGGCTCCTGCGACATCAAGTTCCCCATTCGTTTGGAAGGTCTGGCTTCGCGCCATCACAACTTCAGCTCTTACGAGCCTGAGTTGTTCCCTGGTCTCATCTACCGAATGATCAAGCCCAAGATTGTGCTCTTGATCTTCGTCAGCGGCAAGATTGTCTTGACTGGTGCGAAGGTTCGAGAGGAGATCTATCAAGCCTTCGAGATGATCTACCCGGTGCTTCAAGGTATGCCGTCTCACCTTACCCTAGGTTGCCTTAGTGGCACCTGTGACCGACTTTCGCTAACATTATCCTAGACTTTAAGAAAGTCTGATCTCGCCCTTTGCGCGGATCTGCATCGGCGGTCGATCACTCAACACCATACCGCGATGTACCAACATCTCCTCACCCAACTTGTACAAGTATTTGTCGATTTCACGATTTCACGAACCTTAAAAAGCCTTCACCTGGATGACGCACCTCCCAGAGCCAACTCGACTTCCGCACACTGTCTTGTTGGTAGTCACCATGTTTCTTTTTTTCATTGCATTGCACCGGCGTACGGGGGAAGAGTCGAACCAAAGACGGCTCGATATTTAGTCTTTTAGCATGCTCGTCCCTTTCAAAGAACATAGATTGCACACCCCATTCGGCACGATGGCATGTGCGCAGGTCGAAGATGCCGTCCTAATTTGACTCAAGAGGGCGAGAGTTCTTGCTCGTTGTTGTTTGTCCTCGACACACATTACTTCTTCTGATGCGCTTCCGTTGGAACGGAAGGTCGGAAGATAAGTAGTTCGAGCGTGGTCTTTTCTGGTCAGCGTGGGACGGACTCTTGATGTCCTGCTGGCCTTTTTCTTACTTGCGATGGTGGCATGCCGGTTCCGTGGACTTGATAATATACATGGCTGAGCTCGTTAGTAGTGGATGGATTTCTCTTGGGATTTTCTGACGCGAAAGGAGTGAAGCACATGCTGCGGCTTGTTACTGCGTGGAATAGCTCTTTCTACTTCAGATAGACTAATACATCGCATAGAGTAATATCTCTCTTCTATATGCATATAGTGATGTGATATATATTTCATAATCTTCCCTTCACCAACTCCTCGCTCAATACCAAACCAGGCCTACCACCTCTTGACCCATCTTCTGTAACCACTTCCTTCACAGCTACAGCTGGCCATGCCCATTTATCATTAAACTCTTCAGGACATCTACCTTCTATGCAATCCACGATCTTCTCCCCAATAACCGGCATAAACTTATACCCATGTCCACTTCCCCCCGTGGCTAGAAACAACCCTTCAAACTCGGGATGATACGTAATCAAAAAGTCACCGGTAGGCGTATCCGTATACCAACATATCCTACTCGCCGTAAACGGCCTATCCATCTCAGGTATCATTTCCGCCAACGCCTTCCGACAATCAGCTTCCCCTTCTGCAGAAACCCAGAGCTCTTTATCATCCCATGATGTTCGTGGGATTGAGACTTCAATTGTCGGTTCTGAGGAGGAAGTAGCTGGGTTTGGATTCGGTATGCTAACGGGATTCGAGAGTCCGTAAGCGTGCCGCGCGACTTTAAGGAGGTTATTTGACGGTGGGATGATGAAGAGGCCAGTGGACATATTGAGCAAGACTGGCATTTTCCCTAAACGTTCTTGCTCTGCGTCTGTGATGGCCAGGTAGCAGAGGACTTGGCCCGTGGCTTGTGCTCTCCCTCTCAGATCTACTAGTTTTCCTGTCCATGCACCTGTTGCCAATACCACGAGATCTGCATGGAGCTCGGAGCCGGAGACGAGTTTGGTGCCTGTAACTTTCGTTTTCGTGGTCGATGAGGGGGTGGAAGAGTAAATGAGAGACGAGGCTTCGCCTGTGATGAACGTAACGCGCCCTGTAGCTTCAACTTTTTTGCGAAGCCAGAGCATACCGGCCTCTGCGTCCGCCCATCCAGAACGCTTGTTCATGTAGCCCCATGTCCCGCTGCCACCTCCTGTGCCTACTTTTTCCTCGATCTCTGATCTTGTTTTCAATTCCTGTACCGCATTCTGATCCCCACTCTCTTTCATCAACCGCTGCACATTCTCCAGACTCCTACGTAGGTATGCCTCGCCTTGCTGCCCCTCGTTAGCTACGAGCACGAGGCCGCTTTCTCGGTATACAGGGTTGGGGGAGGAGGAAAGCTCGGAACGCCATATGGATTGTGCGGATGCGGCGAGGGAGGCATACGCAGGGTCGCTGTAGTCGGAGCGAATGATGCGCGAGGTGTCGATGCTGCTGGAGTCGGGTGGGGGGAAGGGACTGCGATCGAGGAGGGTGATATGCGTGTGCTGAAAGGAGGGTCGCTGAGAGAGGGAGAGTGCGGTTGAGAGGCCGAAGACGCCAGAGCCAAGGATGAGGATGCTGGATGGGGGGTTGTAGGTCATGGTAGAGATGGGTATAAGTCAACTAAGAGACTGGGAGAGTGGATGGTTTGAGTGACAAGAATGGTAGTGAATATGGAATGGAGGAAGGGAACTTGTAGAGAATGCTAAGAGACTTTATAAAAATAAAGAAGAGAGTAGAAGTATCGACAGAGAAGCAGAGAAGAGTCACAACAGCAGCAACTTTGCAGATGATGATTCAATACTGTACCTGAAAAGTGGGATACGCTATAGTTGTAGTGGGGTTGACGCGCTGTCAATCTTTCAAAGGGCGTTGCTGGTCAAAGCTTCGCGACCTGCACGTTGGTCTCAATTCCCCGTTGCAGAAGAATCTCGAGTTCGGTCTGTCTTGCGACGACCTTTCCACCACAACTGGATTACGGTCAAGAGTTCCAAAAACTCTACGAACTCGCCATCCCCATTCCTCTCCTCTTCTCCCTCAACATACGTATCACGAAATGAAGAGCGACCACAATGTCGGCCTCCAAGAAGATTGAAGAGTTTCCAGACGTGGAGAACAAACTCCAAGCCCCAACCAAGAAATCCCTCTTCGAGCGACAGAAAGCAGAAGCAGAAGCGAAACGCCAAAGAGAAGAAGCAGAGACGGCAGCCGCGCTTGAGGATTTTGTGAAGAGCTTTGACGATGAGGATGAAAAGCCTTTACCTGGGACTGGATTTGGGGGAGGTGGAGGGACTGGATTCAGTATGGGCAGTGGGCCGCCTAGACGGCCTTTTGGGAGCGCTCAAGGGATGGGGATGAGTGTGCCAACGGGACCAAGTGCTGGCAGAGCTGGAGGGTTTGGAGGAGGTGGATTTGGGGATAGGGATGTGGGGAGAGGATTTGGTTCAGGACCGAAATTGGGCAGTGGACCTGGGAGTCTGGGACCGCCGCCGCCGAGTCTGAATAAGAAGCGCACATTTGACGGTTTCCAACAACGAGATAATTACAAAAGAGAAGATAGGGGACTTCTGGCTTTTGATGATTACGAGGCTGAAGAGAGGGCGCCGAAGAGGGTGCTGAATCACTCAGATGATGAGGACGAGAAGAAGGATAGAGAGAGGGAAGAGGAGAAAGCTATAGCGAAACCGACGCTGAGATTGGCTTCTTTACCTCCTGGAACTTCGCCAGCTGTCATCAAAGCTTTGCTGCCAGCGAACTTGACGGTCGATGCTGTACGGATCTTACCACCGTCCGGACCGGGAAGTTATTCTGAGAGGAAGAGCATGTCTGCTATTGTTACGTTGGCGAAGGACACGCCGGCTAATGATATGGATGCTGCGGTCAATGGATTGCAGAATAGATACTTGGGGTATGGGTACTACCTGAATCTTCATAGACATCTGTCTTCTGCTGCGATCTCGAACACAGCTTCTGTCCCAACGCTAGGGAGCTCAACAGCATCACAACCTTTCGGTGCAAAGCCTGTGGATGTTGCAGCTCCTATTCGAGGTGCGCCGCCTCCTCATCAGAGAGGTTTCGCTCCCCCAACCTCTTATGCCCCTTCTGGACCTGGACAATTGACTCGAGGGGGACCAGTACTTCATGTTCCAGTTCAGGCGCCACGAGATATCAAGGAGCTAAAGCTCATACACAAGGTCATTGAATCACTTCTCTCTCATGGCCCAGAATTTGAAGCCCTCCTCATGAGCCGGCCTGACGTCCAGCGGGAAGAGAAATGGGCTTGGCTCTGGGATCCCCGAAGCGCAGGTGGCGTCTGGTATCGCTGGCGTCTCTGGGAAGTTCTCACTGGCTCACAAGCCCGTCGAGGCAAGGGAAAATACCTACCACTTTTCGAAGGAGCGTCGGCTTGGAAGTCTCCCGATCAGCCATTAGCCTACGAGTACACTACCCACCTCGATGAGTTTGTCTCAGACTCAGAATACAACTCTTCAGATGAAGATGATTCTGGAGATGAAGGAGCCAGGAGACCAAATCACGGTGGAGGACCTCCAGATCCGAGTTCACTAGCGGATGATGGGAAGGCCTATCTAAATCCTCTCGAGAAAGCCAAGCTTACTCATCTACTGGCTCGGTTACCTACTACTACAGGCACACTGCGCAAGGGCGACGTGGCGCGTGTTACTGCCTTTGCTATTTCGCATGCAGGACGTGGCGCAGATGAAGTAGTGAATATGATCATCTCGAATATCGAGAAGCCGTTTGCTTACACATCCGCCAACCCGGATCGCAAGAAAGAGAAAGATACGAGTGGTGAAGATGTAGAGGATGAGGAGAAATCAGATACTTCTGCTGCAAGTCTCATTGGTGTCTATCTCATCAGCGATATTCTTTCCTCTTCGTCTACCAGTGGTGTGAGACACGCTTGGAGATACAGACAGCTCTTCGAACAAGCTTTGAAACACCGACATGTTTTCGAGGGTCTGGGGAGAATGGAGAGAAAGATTAATTGGGGCAAACTGAAAGCGGAGAAGTGGAAGCGGAGTGTGGGCAATATTCTGAGCCTGTGGGAAGGCTGGTGCGTCTTTCCACAGGAGAGCCAAGAATGGTTTGTCAATGTGTTCAACAATCCACCTCTGACAGCAGCCGAAGACTTAGCTGCGAAGAGGAAAGAGGAGGAAGAGAAAGCAGCTGCGAAAGGGAGCTCGAGGTGGAAGACTGTCGAGGTTGCCCCGCAAGTTAAGGCCGAAGAGCAAGAAGCCATTAAAGAAGAGGATGTTGATGGAGAGCCCATGGAGGAGGAAGACGTCGATGGGGAGCCAATGGCCGAAGATGATGAGGATGTGGATGGCGTACCCATGGAGGATGAAGACTTTGACGGAGAGCCGATGGAAGAGGATGATACTCCTGCTCTAGCATCCCCTGAGCCTCCACCGGAAGAGGAAAGCAAGAAGACCAATGTTGAAACAGCGCCTGTTGGGCAGCCAAGACGAAGACCGAGAGCTGTGGATATGTTTGCTGATTCTGATAGCGAGGACGCGTAGTTGCTACCGCAAATGATGAAATATACCTCGTTATTCTGATGATCCGCCTTCTCATTTTCTGTGAGATGCATACTCCCGTAATGCTTGCTGATGCTGAAGTCAGCCAATCCTCAAAAAATTTTCCTTCCGTGTTATTTGCAGCTCGCTCTTTTATCATCTATTTTGTTTGAAGATTTATAAGAAATAAAGCTGGTGCAGTGCCCTCTGCGCCGGGATGGCTAAAAAGGGGCAGAAGCTTACCGAGTTTTACGGTGATTCTAGTGAGGCTTCCTTTTCCTGCAAACCACTGTCATACCCATGCGGCTCTCAGCCCGGTGCAAAACGGTGGGCCCGTCACGCCCACATTCGAACAATGATAGATAGATCTCTATCATAAGCTCAATCAATGGATTCCCTCACAGCTGTTTCTCTTGCAGGGACTGTAGTGAAATTTGTCGACTTTGCCAGCAAGATCATCTCGGCAAGTGGAGAATTATACTATGAAGGAGACTTAAAGAAAAGACGTATCGCGGCTGCGTCCGGAAGGGATACCAAGCGGCTAGCTAGATCTGCTGTACGGGATCTACAGAATTATCGGTTCAAGTTACGCCAAGGCCTGATGTCGCTCAAGGTAGATTGGCCACTCATGCAAGACTTGTCTCAAAAATGCTGTGAAGATGCTACTGCACTAATAGAGCTATTTGAAAGGCTGAAAATCCTTGGGAATACCAACTATCGACGTTGGCGGAGCTTGACTCAGGCCGTGGCAAGCTTATGGGCGAAAAAGGATATCGAGAGGATGACGAGGAAGCTCTCCGAACACCAAGACCAGATTAACACTCAAGTACTGTACTCGTTAGGGTCAGTTCTTTATCTTTTTAGGACCAAAAAGCTTGAGCTGAACAGCCATATTTGCAAGGAAGAGCTTGACCCTCCTTACTGTCCAGCAATCTGAGTTGTTCAGCACCATGGCACGTGAGAACCAACAGATGGTCACTGCTTTGAGTAACACCCAGAATACCATGACCGAAGACCTTCGAGATCAAGTTAAAGCATTAGGCCAGCTGGCCGACCGAGCCACTGTTGTCGTCGCCGAGAACATCAACCGAGATAATCGTACTCGCACAGTGCTTTTGGATCTTTTTAAAACCGTGGCAAACTTTGGTCCGCGAACGGAGGGTATGATGGCCTTCAAATAGGAGGAAGTTGAGATACGAAAGAAGGTAGGAGAAGACCTCCTGGAGAGCCTCTGGCTCCCCTCCATTTTAGAACGTTATGAAGAGGTCTCCGAGGCACATCAGAAGACTTACCAATGGATATTTCTAACCCAAGAAGAAAGCGTCCATGCCGGCCAAGACATCTGTTGGAGTCACTTTCCGGCTCGGCCTCGTCATGATACTGGCTTGGACTGGATTAACGGGAAGGCGGCATCCCGGAAGTTTACCCTGATGAAATACACTTTCAGACATCCTGATGCCAAGAGACATTTGAGGGCCTGGGCCTCAACAAGCTCGGAACAATCGATCCCATTCTATAGTACTGGCTTCTTCTGGCTCAGTGGTACCAAGGAGCAGAAATCTCAGACTGGCCTGTTGAGATTTCTTCTTCACGATATTCTCCACCAGAACCAAAGCCTCATTTCTGTCATATTCCCCAACCAATGGGCTATCCGATATTCAGCAGAGCTAGACCGCTCTAAAGCTAGAGAAAATCCAATGGTAGGTCTGAAGGCTTTATATTAAATGGATCTGCTAAACATACTCAGAACAATACTTGGTTGCTTTCGCCACTGGAGCTTGCATTCGAGACTCTGATATCACAAGATCAGATTTCTCTCAAGCTATGTCTGTTTATAGATGGACTAGACTAGTATGATGGTGATGAGACCGAAATTTCAACTCTCTTCGGCGAGATAGCGAAGTCTGCAAATGTCAAATGCTGCGTTTCAAGTCGTCCATATCTTTCCTTCCAAGATGCTTTCTCGGGACAACTGAGCCTAAAATTGGAAGATCTAACATTCTTCAACATTAAGCAATATGTTCAAGATGAACTGGCTGATGATAATAGAATGCGAAGATTATCTGTTACGGAACCAGGCGAAGCCCCTATGCTTATTGAAGAAATTGTCACATCTGCCAACGGAGTATTCCTATGGGTTAAACTCGTTGTGATATGTATCACTTCACAAAGGACTTGCGAATCATGACCAGATTGCTGATTTGCAGGCTCGACTCCGTATTCTACCTAAGGATCTTGAAGATCTTTACATACACATTATTCTAAGAGTCGACGAAAGATACCACAAGGAGGTGTCAGGGTTATACCAGCTCACCAGTGCCGCATCGAATGAATGCGAGTATGATTGGAGACTTGTGGAACCTCTGACGCTCTTCACGGTTACTATGGCAGAAGAGAGAGATACAAATTTGGCGTTGACTGCAGGTATGCACTTCCTGACTGACGAGGAAATTTGTATCCGCTGCAAAAGAATGTCGAATCGAATAACCAGTTGTTGCGGAGGGTTACTTGAAGTCCACAACAGCGGTCAATTCCCACACCAGTTCAACCCGACACGAAAGTGTCTTACCTTATCGAACTGTTAGGGACTATCTCGAGAAACCGGAAAACCAAGCAATTCTTAAGAATTTCACGGGTGGCGCCGCTGAAGAAGCATATAACCCAGATCTCGCGATCTTGAAACTATTTATCTTGCAACTGAAGTGCATAGCGAAGGATATGAGCAATGTTTCTTATATCAACCTCGAATACAGTATCGATACGGCGATATTGCATGCACGCCAAGTGGAGACAGACACTCGCTCTACAAAAATTTTGCAATCACAGACGAGCTCTTCCACGTTGCATTTTCTGGATACGGCATATGGATGGGAGGGTTTTCAACGTAGAATCAACCTTTTTCACCATTGTGGTCCAGTGTGGACTCCACCAATACCTCCGGGCAAAGCTTGCTGCTAATTACAGTATTCCTAAGCCCACTCCTGGAGGAAAGACACTGTTGGTCTATGTCTTAAAGCAAGCGCATGGAATGGATCGTTTTGTGAGTGCTGGCGTTGTATCTACACTTGTGGACTTTGGTGCAGACTCCCATGGGGCGTTGAGAATGACTTTGCACCATGTCAAGTCCATGGTTCAATCTACGCGGCTCAAGTACGATCGTCCGTATGGCGAGAAGCTACGCTCAAACCTTGGGCAGATTTGGTAGAGAAGCTTCTCTGCAAAGATGTCAAAAAATAAAGACTACTATGCTGAGTCTTCGATGTCCGTGTTCTCTTCTTACCCATGACTCGAAGAGCAGACCAATGCTGCATTATTGCGTGGGTTTAGGACCATCAGATCAGCAAAGTCAACAGACAAGCACAAATGTCGTCAACAATAACATATAAAACACACGTTCTAGATAAGAATCGAGGGGGACTTTCACAGTCATCTTCTGCCTTGCAATAAGAAAGTCTCGAGATGAGCTTCAACAAAACCAAGTTGCTAAAGCACCAGGCGGCAGGGGCCAAGCAAACGTTGCTGAATTTCATAAATTCTTGAGGACTACTTGATTCAGAGTACTCGTTTTGCTAAGAGCCTCTTTTTCGTCATGAAACGAAAGCCTAGGAAAAATAACATGTGATGCGACCTGCCCATTACGCTGCAATGTCTGGTGATCTCTTGCTCGAAGGCCTCAAAGCATACCATCATCCAACAGACGCAAGGCGTACGTGGATTTTCCTAGGTTGTGTTAAGTACAGAGCACCAGGAGATCTTTTATCGCTCAACTGGCGTCAGGTGAACCCTTAAATTTCCCTTTTCCCAAACCATGAACGCCTTCAAGCTTCCATACCAGTCCTCTTCCGGGTCATTAAGTTCGAAATCAAAATGCCACAGCATCTTCGCCAGTAGTAAGCGCATCTCCGCATATGCCAAACTATAGCACGTTAGCTTGCATACGCGAGCTAGCCTCCGAGAGGCACCTGGTGGGCATACATACCTCTTCCCTAAACAAGCCCTTGGACCTACCATGAATGGCTGCAAGACTTCCCGCTTATCATTTCTGAACTCGGGCGGCGCATCTGGGAGCCATCGCTCTGGAATGAATTCTTCTGGCCTGGCGAAGTTGGGCTCGTAGCGATATGCGGCGTGATGGTAGATGCTACACCGTGTCTATGGCGACAGGACTAGTCAGCACATGTGAAAATGTGCTAGAATGATGAAACGAACCTTTTCTGGCACCCAGTGTCCTGCAACGGTCTGGCCGCCTTTGCTCGCAATCAGACGTGGGATTCCGAAGCCCGTGGGGGGGAACATGCGCAGGGCCTCGGACAGTACGGCGATCATGTAACTCAACTCGTTGACAGAATTTTGCGTAATTTCGCCGTCTTCCTTGAATATGTTCCTAACCTCTTGCTGCACTTTTTGTAGTTTCTCTGGGTTCTTGCACAAAAAGTAGGTTGTGCCAGAAAGCAACGTTGCCGTCGTCTCGCTGCCTGCCACAACGAGCGTGATGCCGTTTTCGTACAGCTCCGGTCGATTGAGCTGGTCTTCTTCCTTCTGGTTTAGTAGCAAATAATTGAATACATCCATCTTCCCGGGGACGTGGCCGCGCTCGAGGCGCCGGTCAACAAGCTCTTTGGTGTACCGATCCATGTCCTCTTTCGGCTTCATGAATGACTTCGGTATTAGAGGCTTGAGGAGCGACAAGATCCCGTACCATTCAAGTTGCTGCATCTGTAGTCCAGTTGACACACCGTCAAAGATAGTCTTGACGAAAAAGTGATACTGGCCGCCGCGGTCGAGACAGTGGAATGCTTCTCCGAAGGCAAAGTCGCCGGTGATATCGAAGGTAGTGCAGTTGTACCACGCCGACATGTCCTGCACGGGATTCTTCTGCACTGCCGCCTTTAGTTGCGTAACTAGAAGGTCGGCGTACTTCATCAGCATGCCTGCTTGCTCTTCCACGGCCTTGGACGTGAATGCTGGGCCGTAGATCCTGCGCAGACGAGCGTGCGTGGCATCGTCGGCATGTACAATGCCGCTTTCGAAGCCCGGCCCCTGTGGTGTGTAGGCGTATGGATCCTTCTGGTTCTGCACTCGCCCGCTCTGTATCCCGTAAATGTCATTCCAAGCGTGCGGGTCAGTAAATGCCACCTCGTCCGGGGCTATTCGCACGACTGGTCCATACTTGCTGTGGAACTCCAGGACCTTAAATGGGAGCTGACCTCGAATATTGCTTATCACGTACGGAACGCGGTAAGCGGCCCATAGCTTGGGACCGGGATAGCGACTCAGCGGGTGGAAGAAGGCATTATAAATTCCCCACGAGAGAATCCAAATGAAGGACTTGAGGGCAAGTTAGCTTGATTGACACGGAGGGTCACGTGGACGCAGCATACGGCGAGTGCCAAGTGCCCAATGGCACTCAATGGGCTGAGACTATATGAGATTTCAGCCATGAAGATGTTCTTGCTCGTGTCTGTGGATTGTAGTCTGTTGCTGAGGCGAAGTGCTGGGATATCGGGTGCGATGGAGCGAAAACGAGTCTTTATGGGCAACTTGGAGAGTCGAATAGCGCTGACATCAGAATCACCCATGTCCTTTATCCGGGTACAGGGATACTAGCAGTAGGTAAGCTCCGCCAATCAAGCTCAATTAAGGGTTCCAGGGTCCGCCAGCTGTAGAATGAAAGCCCCCTCAAAATAGAGCTCAACACTTCAACTCTCAGCGGTATTTCATTCGAGATTATGAAGATATAAGCAGACGGAGTCAACTCACAGTGTTGGCATGAAATCTGCGTACTGGAGGTGATGAAATGCAACGAGAATTTTAGATGAATCTCGATAGAATTCCAGGCTCCGTAGCCGTCGCTAAGTACTACCTACCCCAAGTTTCAGTCAATAGGATGAACGAGAAACTGTGAATCATAACAACATCCAAGTCAAAAGATCTTGAACTCGACAGTCTCACGGTCTTCAGTCACCAGTTCCCCTTCCGTGGCCCCATAGACAAAAGCCTCTCTAACCAGAATGTACCCACTTTGTCCTCCAGGTCGAGGTTGAAGTATGTACGGCACCCTGGCTCATACAAAATGCAGGCCAAATCTCCAGGCCGTGTATATTCTCGCGGAATACCTGGACCAAGTCCAACAACGAACGGCTGGGAGATCAAACGCTTTCGATACTGGAACTCCTTCAAGAAATAGTTCAAAACGCGGCCTCCTCACTAATCACTATGGCTAGCTATAGGATCAAGACCACCGTAAACGCCCCTTCGTCTCCTGCTGGCGCGGATAGAAGTTTTCCCTTTCACTTCGTTTCAGGGCAAGGTCACTAGCCTTGAATAGCCAATAGGAATAAATCAAATCAAATCAAATCAAATCAGAGCAGCCACAATGGAGAAGTCAAAAGCGAGGCAAAAGATGGTGTTTTAGGTGAGGTGTGGTAATATTGTAATCAAAAAGTATCGTTGTTATATTCCCCCAAAGTTATGAACTAAGATTACAATAGTAGACTGGTATAATAAACACGCAGAACCCAAAAACATTCATAGCCGAAGATTCTCTAATATTGATATTGCGCCTGCTCCATACGATTAGCATTTCAGTCGAGAAGACTAGATGCTAGGACATCATGAAGCTTGAGCCACATCCCATTGCTGGTCGTGAGGATAGATGGGTGCCTGGGGATAGACAGGTTGCTGGGGAACGGTGTCCATCTTGTGCTCCTCAGCGACAACGTGGTGTTGGTTGCCCTGCGTGCTTATAATGTAAGGCACTACGGTCACAAACAGGGTCCCTGGCAAAGGCGACACAAGA
>AYLM01000808.1:0-21191 GCA_001625345.1 Cairneyella variabilis
ACATGGCTATGCAGTGCTTGATGAATAGACAAAGTTGCAGAAAAACAAAGCAAAGTTGCAGGTGCCACATTTTACAACGCCATTGCAGAACAAGCGACACCATGACTGCATTTACCAGAATTGCAGAAAAGTGCTGGGACCCTCGACTGATTAATCATTCGCCGTCGCAAGTTTCGTAACACCAACCAGCGGACCCAAAGCACGCGCAGCCAGATTCCAGTTTCGCTCTTTGCTTCGAAAAAGCAAAAAGGGAAAAACTGCTACGCCAAATCATCCAATGGCTTAGTTGCCAGCCCTTGCCTTCTTTGCAGCAATTCGAGCCTCGGCGTGGTGAGCCTCTCGCTCTTCGACATCACGTCCAGCTGTTTTAGCCTTCTTCGCTATAATCTGAGCTTCGGTGTGATGAGGTTCACGTGCTTCAAGCTCCTCGACGTCTCTTCCAGCGGCCTTTCCCTTCTTGGCAGCGATTCGAGCTTCCGTCTGATGTGCTTCACGCTTTGACTTATGGTGAGCTTCTCGCTTCTCAACCTCAAGTCACGACTAGCGGCCTTTGCCTTCTTAGCAGCAATTTGAGCCTCGGTGTGGTAGCGAGCCATAAGCGTGGCGACGTTGGTGTTGCCTCCCTGGAGAAGTCAATACCATGCTGCGAATGATCTGCCAAGGCACTCACAACATATCGTCTTTCCAAAGCAGTGTCATCAGTACCTCCAATAGTAGAAACAAAAGGGGTAGCAAATAAGACAAGAGCTATGAGCCAGGTGATAGAAATAGCATGCATCTTGAATGAAGATATTACTGGCCGGTAACTGAGTGGATTGACTGAACAGGAAGGGAAGGAATGGAAAACAATCAAATTCAAAGTAGGAGTAGAGCTAGAACAGGAAAAATGTGTGAAAATGATAAGAATTGCAATACATGAGCAACAAAGAGAGCTTTATACCACTACCTTCTCTTTGCAAAGATTTCCAGAAGGGGGCCTTCCGTCTCACAACTGCAAGCCTGACAAGTGCTTATTACTCTCTGAGACTCCCGCTCAGAGTGCCAAGATGTGATATTCCATCCGCGAAGTGCCAAAACCTGCATCAACTGCCTCCAAATAATTAGAGGTAGAGCTCTTGACGGGGAAATGGACAGGAGTGGTTGAGAATCCTATTTAGATCAGATAAGCAGGGGTTGCAAGAGAACAAACGGAAAGAATAGACTCACGAGGACGAGCCACTCACTCGACCCTGTCATTGGCCCTATTTTTCGGACCTGATATGGAGGGAAAGACTTTAAATGACGAAATACTTGAGACAGGTGATGATTGACGCGCTTCTTGCGAAACATATTAAGGGGTGAGAGATTGATAAGATTAGACAAGATCTTGACCACCCAAGGGCTTTTGGCGAGGTGAGCCAAGCTTCGAAGACTTTTAACCCGTTTCCAGCTCGCTAGTAAAGTCGCTATCGATAATCGATTAATGCTTCAACCTTTGACTTATCAGTCTCAAGATCGAGGCTTGGTTTCTTTTCCCTGAGAAGCCTTCTTTAGGCAACGTATGCGACTAGATAGCTATGTTGTGGCGGCGTCACAGCAAGCTAATCGGGACCGAGAGTGGTAGGCGAGGGAATATTTCATCCTCCAAAGTAATATTTGGTGAAGGATTGTTTTATCGAGTTGGGACGAAAGGAGCTGGAGCCGATATCAGATCAAACATGTTCGGAGAAACGTTGAAGCGGGTCCGACAGTGACATGCCTCGAGTTATTGTTTGCTGCAATGCCAAGATGTTTGACAGTCGAGGTTCCCGGTTTCGACTTCCCCATTCTTGCACGAGGAAAGAGCAAGACGAGGAAAGAATAGGCTGGCGCGTCAAAATGGAGGAAAATATACTTCACATCACGTGAATCGTCTTTCAGGAAAAACTTCTAGAAAAGGAGCTATCGAATGCCTCTCCAAAACACCTCTCATTCGTTTCAATCTGCTCCAAAAGATTGAAGTTGAAATATTTCCACATCATGAGCGGTCTCCAGGTTTAGTGCCACACGTGACCAGCCGTCCTGACCCGATCCCATACCTCATCTCTCAAGTGGGAAAGAAGCAATTACAAATACCCCGCTATCGGCTTCACATTTGAATTGCATCATCGAGACTGTTTAGAAATCTTTTCAGTGAAGCTACTTCTCTCGCGGCATCGGTGATTACCCCACCTTACTTCGAGAGGCCGTTTTATATCCGACTTGTACAACTTCAAGACCCCGCAATAAATTCTCAGATTTCTTAATTTCTCTCTGACTCTCCAAATACGCATATCGATCACCATATCAAGATGACCAACAAACTCCCTTTCGAGGTGAACCTCACATTTTGTTATACCTCGGATATCAAAAGCTAACCGAGTCAGATCAAAAACCCGTCCTTATTCAAAGATAAGTCATATGTTGACGGGAAGTGGGTTGAAGCCAAATCTGGCAAGAGATTTGATGTCGTAGGCATGACTTCCTCATTCCTTTTTCATCAACCCATCTGATCGATCTCTAGATCCTGGCAATGGCAAAGTCTGGGCCTCAGCACCAGACAACACAGCCGAGGATGTCGATGTAGCCGTCAAGGCAGCACATACTGCTTTCCAGAGCTACAGAAAAGTCAATCCACGTACTCGAGCTCAGTGGTTGCTGAAATGGGATGCTCTGATCCGCGAGAACAGAGATGACATTGCTCATATTGTCACGTTTGAGACAGGCAAGCCAATCTTCGAATCGCAGGGTGAACTTGATTATGCCTTGGGATTCACGTGGTGGTTTGCCGGTGAGGCTGAGAGAGTCACTGGGACGATACAAACCCCTTCTGCTCCTGGAAGACGAGTGTTCACTGTCAAGCAGCCTATTGGTGTCGCAGCTGCGTTGGTACCTTGGAATTTTCCTATTGCGTAAGTGGGATCAAGTATTTCAGAATTCTCAGCTCTCACCCACTGACTTTGAACCCAGTATGATCTTGAGAAAGGCAGGAGCTGCGCTCGCGGCGGGTTGCACGATGATTGTCAAGCCTTCACCAGAAACTCCACTCTCCGTTCTGGCATTGGCGAATCTTGCCGAGCAAGCTGGCTTCCCCAAGGGTGTGTTCAGCGTTCTGACCACTAGTCTTGAGAACACTCCGCCTTTGAGTGAAGCTCTTTGTCGTCATCCACTGGTCAAGAAAGTTACCTTCACTGGATCAGTAAGTTCAACTAATGTTTTCTGACTAGTCAAAATTGCTAAAAAAAAGGGTTTTCCCATAGACAAGAGTGGGCAAGTTGGTAGCAAAGTTGTGTTCAGATGGCTTGAAGAAGGTCACACTCGAGCTTGGAGGCAATTGTCCATTCTTGGTCTTCGATGATGCAGATTTGGAGCAGGCAGCAAATGGTAAGTCTCTGACTAACGTTACTTCGCTTCTTAAAACTCACTCTTCCAGCACTAATGGCTCTCAAATGGCGCCATGCCGGACAAGCGTGTATCACAGCAAATCGTGTCTACGTCCAAGCTGGCGTCTATGACAAGTTTGCTGCCATTCTCAAGGAGAAGACCTCAAAGCTCGTCGTAGGCCATGGGGCCGAGAAAGATACCACCATGGGTCCAGTCACCACTCCACGAAGTCTCGATAAAGCTCTGAATCAGGTCGAAGATGCCAAGAAACATGGTGGTCAGATTGTACTTGGTGGCGGAAAGGTCATTGGCAAGACGGGGCACTTCTTCGAGCCAACAATCATCCTGGGAGCGAAGAAGGAGATGCTGATTACCGAGGAAGAGACCTTTGCCCCTGTGTTGGCACTGTACTCCTTCAAGACGGAAGAGGAGGCCGTTGAAGCTGCGAATAACACGAGTGTAAGTCCGATACAATTTGTGATGTGGCTTTTGCTGACTTGGGTCGGATAGATGGGTTTGGCTTCATACTACTTCACCAAGAACGTCGATCGCACCTGGAGATTGCTCGAAAATCTGGAGGCTGGCATGATCGGAATGAACACTGGTATACTATCTCCATCCAGCTTTCCATTGGGCTCCCCGTACTTACTCGAACCAGGCAATTCCTCAGCTGCGGAGTCTCCCTTTGGTGGAATCAAGGAGTCAGGCTACGGTAAGGAATCAGGAAAAGATGTCGCCATTAACGAGTACTTGATCACCAAGACTGGCACCTTGACTCTGGATGGCCACTTCTAATTCTCTCTTTGCAGTTGATTAAAGGATACATACGCACTCACTTCTCTGTACAAAATTGCATGCTGAGCTATTCACGATCAATTGCATTTTTCATCCATCTTCGTGTATCTCGTCCATTTGAAATTGAGAAATGTGGGCAATGTGGTCTTGCAAGTAGAGTTCTCATTGAGCAAAGGAAAAAAGATGCACCAACTGCCTTGCACCTTCGTTGTCTCCTCCATCTGAACCAGAATCGAAATGCCAAGTTCTCAATTATGCAACAAGCAGCGCTGATTCTTGCAATAATTCACGAGCATTTACTCTTCGCGCAGCCATATAAAAGCTCAAGAACAGATCTGCATGGCTTCGACCTACAGTTGTTTGGGCAAATGAGTGGAAGGGAGGACTTGTTCACTTGTGGAGCCTCCATGCGTTGCGACCTAGGATACTTCTGCGACGATCAGGTTGTTCAAGTATTAGGATATCACATGTCTGTACAAGTCTGCTTGACAAACTAACCAGAAAGCAAACACTGTGTGAGTTTCCATCTGCCACCATACTTAATGCTGCCATCGGCTCAAGAGCTGCCGTCGTCTTTTAGTGCTATTGCTTTGAGCTTTGTGCATGTTTAAAGAGAGTCTTTGACTCTTGACTCGAACTCAACTTTAATAGAGTAAAGACTGTGCAAGTCAAAGACAGACCACAGTGCCTGCACTGAGATCGTGTTGGTGCCGCCATGAATCGCTTCCACACACCAGTTGTAGCCATGATAGAACGCGAAGCCTCGACTCGGCCAGCCTCTTTTATCGACTAGCGTGCTCTGTGCCGTCTGGCCACAGTCGTGATAGCTTTCCATGATCACTCCGCCAGTATTGAAATGGGAGAATGGTCCATGGAGGAGGAATTTTAATGAGTCTGGTATTCCTCAGTGGATCTGAGAAGCACTTTAACTGCTTCTTTCCTCTTCTTTGAGTGCTCCTCTCTCAAACATCGGCTCCGGTACATCCAGCTTTCAAATGTCTCTCCTTCACTGAGGAGTCTCCAAACAAACCTTCTCATTTAGTACTAAGCTTCATGCCTAATTCTTGCTGCCATAGCGCGGAGATTCAGGAATTGTTCATCTGGCCGTGGTAAGAATAAAAGAACAATGAAATGGAGAAGTTTATGGATTACTGTAGTCTAGATAGCAACAGTAGAGCAGTTGATGAAATCCTTTAGTCACACTACTTAATGGAACGTCATTCAAACCAAGCTGTAAGAACTGAGGAAGAGGGTATCATTCCGAATCAAGACAAATGGAGATATCAACCATTTAATGTTGTCCTGTCCGACTTCCCATTCGGGCTACATTTCCAGATATTAAAAGACAGCATATACGTAGTCAGTCATGCTACTCATTCGCCCTTTAGGTATTTGTCTGAGTAGCTGTTTGTGCGTAGCATCACAGTCCTGCCGATTACCAGCATACTGCCGTCGAAATGATGAGCACCGTCAGAGACTAATTCTATCAAAAAGCTGCGACGAACGACATCCAAAAATCCAGGGTATTAAGAAGAAGTGTTGGAGCCACTATCGTAAGGTTGATGAAGATCAAAGGACTGGGAGGAACAGACTTGAAATTTTGAGCTGTAATTCCTGAGAGTGGGTTGGTGAAGAATTCATTTTTTATTTCCTACACTCACTGGAATGTGTCTGACTTTATGTTGTGCTACTTAACAAAACTCATAGAAGAAGATTGAATCAGTTTCTAACTTAGTCATGAGCCTCCAGTTGAGGCTCAACTTGAAGGCTAACCTCGACTCGGCAATTGAGTAACCGACTCATCCTGAGCAACTTGGGGATGCAAGATATTAAGCAGAACCATCTCGTAAGCCATGAGCCATTCCCGAGTCATCGATTTCGAAGTCAAACCCACGATGAGCGATCTCCGCATGACAATGATCACTGATCATAACCTGCACCTCCTCGACAGCCGAACACGAGATACCATCCTCTGCTCAATCTTTCTAAGCGACCGTTTTATTGCCAATGCCATTACCAAGCAACTCGCATAGGCCAGCCATTGCCGCGACCCACAGAGAACCGCGGATAATGGACCATCACGAAGCAGCAGCCAATTACAATTTTACCGTCGTAGAAAGGTACAAAAGCATATCCACAGTGGATCCTAACCGATCTCTATATATCCTGAGTCATTGCTAAGTGCGCGATAACGACTTATGACTCTCGAGGAGATGAGTTTGATCACCCAGTGACCCGCATACAATAAAGGGGATGCGAGTGTCCACCTCGCTTGCGTGTTCGTATCTTCGGACTTATGCACCAATCACGCTTCGATCAAACGAGTAGCAAGCACGCAAGCACGATAGGATGAACGCATCCGAGCGCGGCCGCCATGCGCTTCAACCGTTGCGCTTCAATCTCGAGTAAAACGGTTTTGTGACAGAACAGCGGGAAGAGATTGAGGGTTGGGGGCGGCATTCAACAAGATGCTGGAAACTCAGGGGTTAGGGCTTGCTCGTCCACTTTCGCGTGGTCGAGTAGACAAATGTCGCCGTTGGATTCCGCCGGGGGACCTCAATGTCCCGAGCCAAAGCGCGAGAATAGACGGAAAAGGAAGATTTTAGACGATAAGACCAATCGCGTAGGCTCGTAGACGCCAGTTGGTCGCAGCAATGGCCCGTTCGCTGGAGATCGTGAAAATGCTTGAACAAGACGGAGGAAATGAATGCCGCCTGGCATCGGACTTAGAAGCCGGAGAGATTTGTTGATTCGAGCGAATCGGATATTCGGGAATCAGGACGGGATGATCGGCGATATCGTATCTTGCACGGTCGTAACCGTATACAACGTATACAACGTATACGCTGCCACTCGGTGCGCTTGAACACAAGATTTGGTAAAGAATATGTGTGGAGAGATGGGCGGCTGTGTAACCTTCCCAAAAGAACGTGGATGCGAACTCAATGCAGAACTAACACCGAAGTAATACATATCAAACTGAATTTAATATTCAACACAGGAATGTAATATGATTGAGCGAGCAAAAGCGAGAAGCGCACAGCAGAGATCATGCGGGATTCTCCCAAGTTGTTCAAGCAGTATCCGTGCCAAGGCCTAAGATGCAACATGAGACGATTTGCGGGGAAATATATCTCAGACACGAACCTAGGTGTGGCCATGCGCTCGGCACTTGTCTAGACTTGGGGTTCAGGAATCGGATCCCTCGCCAATAGGACGACGGACAGCGTAAAAGTACGACTGAAAAGCGTACTGTGGTGGAACAGTGGGAATGAAGCGACCGAGCCGCAAAGACGCGTCTGAGGTCCCCTGAAGAGGAGTGTGTGCTGGCATCCATTTTCAGCCACTGTGCCTGCTTCAAGAGAAATATGTGGTTGGCACGGTTGCTCCTGAATGCCACGATACCGCAGTATGCTTAAGCAAGCCACATGAATGGGGGACAAAAACAGAAACAGACGGCGGTTAGACGTTGTTCTGGAAACAGGGAAGAATTAAGAATACAGCAGCAATATTTGCGCCGTACGGCAGTGGAAAAATGGCTTGCTAAGCAGGCAGCGCCTTTCAACGTTGAGATCCAATCACGAAAACCCATTTTGGGTACTGTGTTTGTAGAGTCGTCGTAGGACTCGTAAAGCCACACACAGTTACCTTCGTAAAAGACGCAGGACAAGGAAACAGATAGGAATAGGCAACATTAACTGCGCCTTTGAGGATCCGAAGCTCCACAAGAGACACCAGTCTTGTCACTTGACCGCGATCCTCTGCATAGACATCGCCACTTGCATCTCGAACTTGCGCATCTTTGATACGGACTGCAGAACAACCCCTCCTTCTGCCACATCGGCGATCTCGGGCGCTTCGTGATTCGAAAGACACGACCCAGGTGCATTTACCATTTCCTTTTCCGTGATTAAAACCCCTGGACATGCAAGCACTGTAGCAATGAACGTGAATTGGGGGCCAAGCATATGCAACTTCGTATTGGCAGGGTGTCATATGGTTTGCAAGGTTAGGATACCACACCTTTTCCTGGAAACAGATGCAGAATCGGTAGATGACGTTTGGGGGCCGAAGCCACGAGCGGGAACGGGTCGCAAAAGTCCTTCTTTTGGGAAAAGATGAGGGTGTGCTCGCCAACGGCGTTGCGACACATCTTCTGGAGCGCATTAGTCTCGACAGGGACGCCAAGAAGAGGAATGCCAGATGCGTTTCAAACATTATTATCCAGAGAATACGTCTGTATGTACGTCCGTATGAGCCAAGATTCTTGCAATCGTCGTAAAACCAGCCAACTGAAGGCCGCTGGAGCTGCAGGAGGAATTATAAACTTCCTAAGGCTGCAGGGAATATATTTGTGTCGATATGAAAGGGGCGAAATGTATACGCAGGAACCAATCAGGAAACCCTTTCGCAAGTGCCATCTCAGGGAGGGAAAGGATCGAGATACGGCAATGAATAACTCCCAGACCCCGTTTGAGTTTCGATGCAACCCTGACAATTGAGTTCGTCCATTTGATGGGTCGGAAACTCGCAACTCTGATTGGGTCTCGATGAGTCGGTTGTACTTGCTCCCCACAACAAGCATTTGATACTCCAAACTCTGCTAAATCCGGTCTTCGGATTCGGTTCGATTGCAGATTCCAGGTTGGCGGGGCAAGCTAGTTATTGGCTCAGAGCGGAACAACCTCCTGCGTCTGTGATCGCCATCAAATGTCGCCTCGCCAATAAGTTAATGCCATGGCGATAGTGAACATCGCAATATCCTGCACTGTGATCAAGTAGCTTCATCACCATCGATTAACATGATTATAGATGCCCAACGCCAAGTGGCATTCCGGGAGTTGTCAGCTCCGATTACCGTCGGCTTGGCCCTCAAAAAAGATACCCGAACGCACGGTTTTCGGGGTTCAGAGGCTCTCACGGGGTTGGGAACGCCGTCACCTCGCTATCTGTTGAAAAATAAAGTATGGATCCATACCAAAACCGGTAGGCCAAATGCCCAGGCGTAGGGCAGATCATAATGGTACGTGCTAAGGTCTGCGCCGCTGTCCATTTTCATTTTCTGATTGGTCACAAATACGAGTAGCGCTGCATTTTGGGGACGTCGATCTCAGGGACTTGACACTTCGTAACTTGTCCTCAGGCTGCCAAAACAAGGTTCAGATTGGCCTTTGGGTTCAGCCGACACAGCGCGGTAAGGCTGGGTGCCCACTGTGGAGAAGACAATAGCGGCGGAGGAAGAATTGCTGTTAAATGCCCAAAAGGGGGAGTGGGGTAGCGATCTCCTCGACGCCTGCTAGGCCGATCCTTAGCGGTGTTCCACTGTCGGCCAGTCCCAGTGCGTTCTTTATGGCGATTTTCACACATTCCCAGGCTTGCGTCCCAGAAAGTCACTCGAAGGTTGCCGTCAGGAGTAACCTCTGCATCGCATCCGCAGATCCCTCAGATATTGCACGTTCGCAAGCAAGCAGATCGACAGCGGTGAGGGTCTCGATTCTGGCGTCTGAAGATGCAGTGCAGTAGTGCGTCCACCAGATTCAGAGTTCATTGAACGGATGTAGACGCCGACTTTCTGCGCATACCCGGCCAGGCTCGCAGATTGTGGTGCTGGTGGTGGTGCTGGTGGTGCTGGTGGCACTGTATGTGCCGTTCGCAGGGCCAATAGATGGGCAGCGTGCTAGCCTCGGCGTCGATTGCGCACCCTCTGGCACCCCCGTCCAGGGATTGTGCACTTCAGCCTTATGCTTCACCTCCCTTTTCCAGACGTTCAGCCAGGCTATCAACGCATCAGTGCCTCTCCTCATTCATTTTGCGGAGGGACCGAGCCTCCACACCGCGATGAAACCACACACAGCTGCTACATTCTGCACCTCATGGACCATCGCCGTTCATTACGGGAGCCACATCCAATCTGTACCGCTTTGCAGCGTTGATCGGTAGGCCTTGTTCCCCCGCCAGGTAGGCAGTGAGTTCGCAACTTTTTGCATGCCTCTTGCCCACACAGCACCATTCTTCGGCGGTGAGTCAAAAAATGCCCACTGATACACCTGACGCCATCGTCACGTTGCACACACGTACGCGTGGCGTAATGTTGCAATTTCATCGGGCAAGATTATTGATACCACCGAAAAAGCTAGAGCTAGAGCTTGAGCTAGAGCTGGAGCTTGAGCTTCAGCTAGCTCTAGAATCTGGGTGTGCGTCGTGCGTAGGGCGCAAGGCCGCAACTCCGCCCTGAAAGGCATCACTGATCTGTAAGCTGTGGTACGTCCTTCTTCTTGGCCTGAGGTCACAAGCTGGAGAGTGTGACTTGGCCTAGTTGCTCAGCCTTCTTGAATCCCACGTACACAACCATATCCCACTGGCTGAACGGCAAAATTGCAGTCCCAAGCCTTGCAACGTAGCTTCTGCCTCGTTCTCAGGTCCAATCAAATGCGCCACTGCCCAATTTGTCCAAGTCTTTGATAGGGCCAAGTACGACATGCGAAGGCTGCGCGAACTTGGCCTCCACTCTCCCCACAGCACTCTCCCGCCCAGTACGTGAAGAATTCTACCCGTACAAAGAAATCAGCATTTTGACACGACGCCGTCTGCTACTATCTCCCGCGAAGTTAGTACCTTGACATACAAAGGTATTCCCGTTTATTTCCCTCGAGGCTACTTTCGCCGCCGACAAGCTATCCCAACTAGTCCCAAGCTAAGACTTCCGGCCCCTCCCCCGTCTAGCCTCCGACCCCAACCTTTCCATCCGCTCTCCAAATCCCAGAATTAATTCCATCCCAAGATTCCCACGCGCCACTCCAACCATGAACCCGAACCCGGTAGCTACCAGCCTTCCACGCATCCCCCTGGAGCTACTCGTACTTTCTATCCAATCACTGGTATCTATTCGCACCGGTAGCCCTATGATCCGCGTCTGGCCCATTCTTCTCCTTTCCATTCTTCAACTCCCAATATGCTCCTGATTACTGACCCTAAGTCCTGGAGACTTAAAAGGTCGGCATACGAGCAGTCCTCCAATGATATTCTCTGCGTCGTTTAAAGATATGTCTCCGCCATCTCGTCTGTTAGATTAGATTTCCCGGGGCTGGTAGCGGCATCCTTCTCCTCCCCAACTTGGCCGCTGGCATCCGTTTCGGGACCGGTGTATGTACTCCTTTCTCTGCCAGCGCTCCACTCGTTCACTACACGACGTGCGGTATGTAGAGAGATAGGGGAACCGCAAGCGCAGCCGAAGCTTGCGGCCACGTCTAAACAGCGTTCCAGCGCTCTTATTCCCCGCGAATCAACGCTTCAAGCGCGTGTGTTGGTGATCTGCAGGTGCTGGAATATGTGATACATCCCTCATCATTCATTGAAGATTGATTGATTCCTCATGGCTTTAAGCATGCTTCCTGTGTACGTGGACGACTTGGGTGATGGGTAGATACTTCCGGTTGAAAGAAGCAAGCAAAGGAATATTCTCAGAAAACTCTAAATATTTGTTTTGGGTTTCGGTTACTTGGGCAAGGTGAAGCGGGAGGGTGAAAGGAGGAAGCTATCCGCAGACCATGTCCTGAACAACCTCATTGTTTCAACTGCTGCACGACATTGTCAGAATATCGGTACTCTATCAAGCGTGCCATGCTACATACTTTCCTGTGTCTACTCTGGGGTATTGTTTTATGCCCTGATACCCTAATATCATGCGCAAAGGGGTGGAATCATCGAGCCGTCGGTTGTCACTTGTAGTTTGATGAGGGATCAGGGTTCTGCTGGGTAAAAAACGGTCGGGCGGGTGATAATGCACTGATTGACATTGACTTAGCGGGAACATATCGTTTTCCCAGTAGGGAGGTTCTGAAAATAGGAGTATGACTGAGCACCCTGAAATCCAAGCTATCGGATCCAGCTATCCATCCCAAGACCCCAACTCTCAAGGCCACTCACTGGAAGCGTAACAACTGCCTTCTAAGGTTAACTTCATCACTGACTGTGCGTAGATATGTCAAACGGAAAGGTCCCGTGTCAAACGCTTCAATAAAGCGAAAGCATTGGGGGCTCATCACGTAGAGGATCGCAGCCCCCATCGCGATCATAACCACTAGTGAGATTCTTATTCAACATCACCTCTTCACCAGGCTCTCCAACCAGCATCCTGAGCGCGCACTGCACAGCGCTCCGAAATAGCACGGCCTGCCACAGAGCCGGTGTCCAGCCACAGCGGCGCCGGATCCCACAAGGCGACATTAAGAATCTGATAATTACGGAGTGATCTATTCGACCGCTTCGATCAAACGCCCACCAACCGTTTATGCGTGGTGTGCTTGCTCAGCCCATTGGATGCAGACGGGCCTAAGAATGCCAGAGTGATCCCGTGAACAGGGCTGCACACAGCCCTGAGGGTGGAGGTGGTAGATAGCGTTGGGAAGGGAGGGATGCCGTAAGAACTTTAACCATGGAGGGCGGCCGAGATGGAAACTCAGGGTAGGGGTTTGGCTGACGGGGTCTGAAGCTCAGGTCCCAGGTGAGATGTGAGATGTGGTGAGGTGAGAAGCTTGGACAAACTCTTGGGATCGGGTCGGAGTACAGCTCCCAAAAGAGATGTGAGGGTATCGAAAAGGGTAAGAAGATGCTACCGAGCTTGTGGTGACGAGATCGAATGACGTGATACCATCTTATCCATTCATATTCCTCAATTCATACTCTGGTGATATCAAAGGAAGGTTGGGGGCTCGGACTCGCTTGAAGTCTGGGAGGTAAACAATGCGAATCCGAATCCCTCCCTGGCTCTAGGAGATGCAAAGGAGGTAACAGCCACCGTCGTAAAACCACTTTGCAGATTGGCAGCATCGTAGTTTTCCAGAAGATAGGGCTAAGGATGAACGTTTAAGTTGAAGGACCAGGGCAAGGGAACCGGGGCTGGCACTGACTGGGCCGACGGTGCGAAGAGGGGAGCGGCAAGCGCTTCGCATCCCTCATCCGTCATTAATCAGCAGTTTAGCAATCAAGACTACTCATAGAACAAAGTTCTTGAACCTCCTTCCTACATTCGTCACGTCGTACAGCTTCAAATGGGAAAGGGGCTCGGCAAACCCAGGAATCACTCCTCTGCCCTGAAACGCATCTCGCATACCTGCCGCCAAAACGCCAGCCGTTTTTGGGAAGCAGCTGGTGCAGGAGCTGGATTCAGTGTAGCAGCCCAACTCCTCACGGCGTGATGAAGAAATTCTCCGCTCAGCTCCAGATTGGCTGCGGATGGCGTGTACGGCTGCGATCGAGCACCGCTGGCAGCAAGCCCATCTGTATCACCGGCAGGTATCCGGGATGGCTCCAGTACGCTTGATAGGCTGCCTTACACGTTTGCAATCACCACCGTTGAAGGAACCAGGCAGGAATCAGGTACAAATCCTCTAGGGCTGTTGACACCTGTGCATTGATTTTGACAGCTTGCCGGTTGGAGTTGAAGGTGAAGACCGCCTTTGAGCCTGTCGCTGGCAGCATGTGTGCTTCACCTGATCTAAAATGGAGCTGGCGAAACATGGGCGCAGCTGACTGAGCGAGATGCTGGAAAAGGGCAATGATTTGAATGACTCAACAATTATAGAAATCTTCAAAGAGCATGACAAATGGGACCACAGGGTGCAGGGACAAACCTGAGAGAACATTGGCGGATGTGGTGAGCCGTCATGATCCAGCAGCGTGGCATCAGGGGCAGACCTTCCGTGCGCGCGGCCGAAAAGTTGTTATCATATGTGATCGGTTATAAGCGGATATTGGGACTTACACTCAGAAGCGCAGTCGCCGTGGTTGGATAATGATAGTCGTTATATACGGATAAATGGACTGAACCCTCACCGCAGGACTCCCTCTCAAGACGACCCGTTACAGGAGATTGAAACGTTGCCGTTGAAGTCTAGGATCGCCGGGGTACACAATAGATTAGGGCCAAGGGAAAGAGCAATAATGCACACCTCGTACCTGTACATATTGACTTGTGCGGAAGCATAGTGCCTAAAGCGCCACAAGGAGATTTTCTGGGGCTGGATGATTTGCAATGTTGTGCTGTGATGCGATGCAGCTCGAAATCCAATGCAACTTCCTAGTGCTCAAACGACAGCAACGGGGATGCCATCGCGATCCATGGTCATTTCCCCAGTGTCAAAAGACTCGAAATTAATTGATGCAGTGCGACGATTGGCTGCGTTGGGGACCGTTGGCAGAAGGAGGGACGTTGAGCATGAGAAACCGGGTAGGGCTGAGCGTGGAATCGAACCATGCCTTGAATTCCTTTGACCGTGGCCGCCCATGCGCAGCACATTCGGTCCTACCGGCACCACTTGGGTAGTATTATGCTGTACTGGGGCAGTCTGTGGTACGGGCGGGGGAGTTTAGGTGCAGTCGTCCTCTCCGAGCTCCTTCACCGTCGTCGATAGACGAGAATGGACGTCAAAATACGATGCTTGGGTTGTGATTGGCCTACAGCCCCTGTTTCGTCGCTCATGCACGTTGAACCTGCGGTGAGCTCTGTGACAGGCCCTTTAGGCGACCGAGTCGAGCCGTCGCAACTTCAGAGCCAATCGCCTGGTCCCAGCCATCTTGGTCATCGGCGGGGCAAAAATAGAGATATGACAAAGCACGTGGATCTCCCACCGGTGCCTCTATCGTGCTCCAAGGCCCCTGGTAACCTTCAGCAAACCCCCAGTAGAGGTCCTAGCTTCTAGAAGACCACCAGGTTCTTTGTGGCTTTTCGTGATTGCCTTTCTAGGTAAATACTTGGGCGCCGCAACTCTACTACCCTTGGCCTCCGCTCTTTCTGTTGCAACCATCCATCCCATCTCAAGGTACAGTAATATGTGCACTCGCAAACCTGGCGAATTTACCTCGTGAGTCTCGGAGTCATTTATGAATCTGGAAATCTGGCCATTGTTGAGAAATCCAGCCCACGTCCACTACTATTGTATCCCTGCCCAAGGCCTAGCTTGGATCGCGGCGGGCAGGCAATTTGGCGGCGGAATCGTTTGAAGGTGCGAGATACGGCGGAAGGACGGGGCAGATAAGATCACCCGTTAATTATGGGAAAACGCTACGAACTCTTAGCACCCAAATTAATCATTAATCACCAGCTCAGAAGCTTCAATAGTTCCTGTCTAGGTCAATTAGATATCTCTTGCCTGTGATGTTTTCTCACTGCGTATGAAGTTCTATTTGAGAGAACGAGAGAGCCAAATATAGACTTGGATGTCTCGAGTTACGAGTACCGAGAATGGCATCTGCCCTGCGCGATTGTCGGCTGTTTACTCGTTTAGTCCGATTTGCGATGGCCCCCGAACTCGTAGAGCGTCAAACTCGACACCCTTTCCTCTCTCCTTTCCCTTCTCCTTTCCCTCTGGTCTCAGGTCTCGCATTCTCTTTTCTCGGTTTCCAGGTCTCACAGGACAGATTCGCGGATTCAAGCAACATGAGCCCCTGCAACGCATCTGAGTTGGGCGAGCGTGTCGCAAGCGAAAATCCTAAAATCCCCACACCCTTTTAGGCCCTGGGATCTCCATCTCCCTTATGGTCGATGCTCAAAGTGCTCCGCTGCAAACGATTGGTCCAGGGTCCGACGAAGCGCAGGGTTGCCATCCCAAATGGTGATGTGCTCCAGCAGGCAGCCCTTAATTATTCCCATAACTGCCAGAGCTTGCAGAGCTTAACTCGAACGGTGCAATGATGATTTGGCATCGGTGGCTTGCCCCTTCTTTTTTTATTACCCGCAATAACGAGCAGCGATCGTGATTCGATTACCTCGTAACTGGACGGGCGCCGCTCCCGCAGCTGGCTTGGCAGAATTGGGTTGGGGCCTGTCTTCCAGTTGCCATTCCACGATTAGATCTCCCAAACGCCTCCAGATAGAAAATGGACGCGTTTCGAGTGCCTGGCTGCGCTTGTCTGCTCTTCTACAGAACTCCATGCCATGCCAAGAATAATTAAAGGCCATTTTGGGCTGTTGTTTGGCGCACTGCTCCGACATCTCATAGGGCTGCGATTAGGATTTGTCTGTCTAGCGCAGATCTATTCGTAGTAACAGGACCCAGCCGCTTCCTCGTAGCGGACGCCGTGTGCTCTGGGTGGTGCTGCTTTACGAGCATGCACCAAGCATTGGCCTGTGCCTATTCTTAATTCCCCTTAAGTCAGCTAATTAGCCTGCAATTCGCCCAGAGGGCCTGCTCCATGCACTTTAGCGCGCAGGCCGGGATCTTCACGCCTCTACAGCCTTCGGGCAGGGTTCAGAATATTCGGGTTTCGTGGTGTCGTCAAGCAGCAGCCTGTGTCGGCCTGTGGCCCAGAATGGATGTAGGTGGCTTACGAGCTATCCCTCTCGCGGACTCGGTCTCGCGGGCTGCAGAAAGTCGGCAACCCAGCATCGTGGCTTGCAGGCGCCCCTGCAAGCAACGGTCAAGAAGCGGCCGGGTTGTGGAAACTGTAGGGGCAGAGTGCAGGGGTTGCACCAGCCCTTGTCGTGTCAATCGTGGTAGGGTTTGTCGTTTGTGTAGGCTACTAGGCTCATAGCTGAGCTCGATGCGGCAGGGATCCTGGGGATTTCGTCTGCTATGTCCGTATACCGTGGAGGATGTGTCGTCCCGCATTTTACATATATACTGCTCGTGGACCCCCAATGCGGCGTCTCCAGCCTTGCTCCCAACTCCCAACTCCCAACACTTCTCAAGCCTCACCAACTTCCAAGATCTTCACTCTCATATATACTTTACCAACTGTGTAGATGACTTCACTCTACCACACGCCTGCCACCAACATCATGGCCAGACAAAACTACTCATACTCGACCGCCACCACGTCGAGGCATACTACCGGTCACGGCACAAGCAGTGCCTTCAGCAGTTCAGCAAACCCAGATGAGGACTGGACCAAGATCTCCGACCTGGCCGAGCGGAGACGCATTCAGAACAGAATTGCCCAAAGAAACTACCGTGAGTACTTCCGCTACATCCGGTGTGAGCTATAACTGATTTTCGGCACAGGCAAGAAGCTCAAGAGACGTCTTGAAGATCTCGAGCGCAGAGCTGGCTCATCCTCAGCCTCTCCACCCCAGATGCACGCTGAGCTCCAACAAGAGCAGAGGAACGAGGTTCAGGTGCACAGAAAGCCTAGCCCAGAGTTTATCCACAGACAGCCATCTCCCAGACTTATGCCAAACCAATACACTCCACCTATGGAGGACAACCTGATGTTCAACGATTTTGGACGAGATTCTTCTCGCACACCTCCTCTGTTTACGTACCAACACACCTACCCAGCTCCAGAGGACATCGTTTACCCACCATACCCGCAATCACAGTCATACCGCCCAGCTACGACTGCTGATCACTATGGTGACTACCTGGCTCCAGTGCCAGTCACTCTGCCTTCAATGATGCACTTCCACGAGGCAATCAAGCGCGAGGAGCACGACACAATGGCCCCGTTCAACGTGAACTGGCAAGGTCTCCCAGCCATTGATATCCAAGCATCAAACGCATATGACGATTCGAACCCTCATGTAAGTTACATATGGGGAAGCCGGTAGAGCAAGAACAGCTCCTAATTCGCATCTGCAGACTCCTCCTCTTTCACACTCATACGAGCACTCGACCACATGTTCAGAATCAGGGTACCAGTACCCATCCACACCCTTGTCGATGCCTCCATCTCCGAGAATGCTAGCACAAATATGAAGGACACGAGCTTTTTGGCTTTGGAGCAAACACGGAAACAGAGTTCGAAGCGCTCGACACTCATTCTAGAGATGTGATATTACGTTACGAAATTGCTTTTATTGGGAGAAAGGAAAGGAAGCATGGTCGTTCGGAGTTATCTGATTTCTGTCTACTTCTTGTCCTGCTGGGAAGGAATCATCTTAATGATTTCTACTTGTAAATACCCTGCATACTACTACGTCTGAGCCTCGAACACTTGTCGTTGATCTCCACGCAAATTCAAAAATTATTCAAGCATAAAATTAATCTGAGTACCTTGAGTGCGTCATCTTCATCATGATGTCGCGATACGATAGTACCGTGACCTCTCGCACAGCGCGTGTGCCATGGATTTTCGTACACTTGACCGAGAGCGGCAAGCATCGCGCACTCGCTCCAAAAAGCGCAGCCTTGCGCGTGCAGATTGAAACAGGTCGAGATTGCGAATCATCCGGAGAGCGGATACGGGATTCCCTATTGCGCCGACGTTGCGCGGTTAATGACGACGGGATTCACGTCAAAAATTGGGAAACCAGGCAGTATCCAGGAATCCGATAAACTCCATGCACGAATGAATCACAAGCACTCAGTCCTCGTAGTCGTGGGGTCTTGGCGACCTAGAACTTCGTCCGAGGAGTCCGGGCTGCATTTGACTGTGGTTCGTTGGGCCTGTCTCCTCCAGGATTCCAGGATTGTTACTTCCGCGACGATGGGAATTTGTAAAGTCTGCCATGTCATGGGATTGAAGGCTATGCCGGTCCTGGCGGATTTAGCTGATTAGAGCCGAACCCGAGATTTAGTGTGAATTTGGCTGTGAATCAAGCTACGAGGGATCGTCGCAACTCTCGCGGCCTGGAGTTGCGTAGGAATCGTAAATAGCAGCACAGCCAGCCATAGCGAGCTACCCTATCAACGAAGCTACGGCAGGCAGTCTTTGTAATCAGAAATGTATCGTTACTTTTTACCCATGTCCAATGCCGCTGCAGTGACGCGGGTAGAGGTCGTATTGCTTTCCTGAATAGGACTGATGATAGACGTTGGGGTAACGAGGCTCGTAAGTAGTCCAACGGGAGATATTTGTTTGTTCCGAGATCTTCGTGAAGATAATCTCCTTCAGGATAAAGGTGTTGATCCTCCAAAAATGGCACCGCTGGCCAATCGATGTGGACACCGTAGCGGCGTCTCATTAATCTGCTCCGGGCAATACCCATGCCAGTTCATGGATATTAGCCGACAGACGCGGAGTCGAAACGCCATCAAGTACTTTTGTCCTACTGCTGACTGTAGGGCTGAATGCTTACTGAGATCGTGAAGTCATCACTTTCAACAGACTTCACCAGTTGATAAGGCTCCACCATTTGGGAACAAAACCTTTTTATTGTTGAGAAATCTCAATACATTGACTGCAATTGCAGAAGCCCAGTAGGTGGCACTACTTTCCTTTCCGACTACAATTTTCTCTCGTTGCAGATCACCGACGTGGATATTCCTAATTCTGCCGCAACTCGACCTCTGGAACCGCCCAAGACGACTTCCTCGCTCTCTTTGATGTATCTCTTTGGCGGCAAAAAGTAAGTTCTCACCTCCCAATCCTCTGGGAACTGACATTTTGACCCAAACTACAGGCCCTGGTCCCCGTTAGACTTCGCCCCATCCGACGACCGAGTTCGCGGCGGATCCTCTTACTCAGCACTCGAGTGCAATCCTTTGTCTCTTTTTGCTGTCTTCCACGGCAACCTCGATATCAAGACGCTCGGCGGTGCTGGCTTTGCCTCTCAGCGCACGACCGGTGAAGACAAGAATTGGGACCTATCGAAATATGATGGAGTTCTGCTGGACATAAAGAAGTCGGATGGGAAGCATTATACTTTCATATTGAAGGACGACCTTCTGCCGCAGAATCCGAATGGAAGAGAGAAGAGTACTGTGAGCTGGGAATATGATTTCAAGGTGGACAAGGACGGTGGGATGGCATTCGTTCATTGGGACGACCTGAAGCCCACTTATCGAGGTAAATAGTCGAAAGATGCCAAGCTCTTGGATCTGAAGAATATCAAAAAGATGAGCTTGATGATGCGGAGGTATGAGGAACTTCCTCCGCATAGGAGAGCAGTACGCTGACGCAAAACAGCTTCTTTGGCACCCTAGAAGGAGACTTCTCCTTGTCCATAACTTCCATATCTGCCTTCAAGAAGTCAGACTCTGAGAATTTCATACCATACCGCGACAACCCAGACCAGCAAGTGACACCCAGGCATTCTGAGATGACCTCAGATCGAACGCAGCAAGGGTGGCTTGGCTGGTTGTTTGGAAACTGCGTGGTCTCATAGGAGAACGCTTTACGACTATACGTTGAAGCTGCAGGACTCAGTTTCTCATGACTCGTGCTTGGCGACATAAGTGTCCAAATCTGGTCTATTTCGCGGTAATATACTTCCCCCAGCTCCCAATCTCACGATCTTACATGCGGTGCAAAGGAGAAGGTTGCAGAATGAAGTAAAGTATCCACTCCCACGGCTGATCTAGAACTCGCGTCAAAAGTTTCCGAGACTAAAAGGGAACTCTATGCTAGGTGTTTACAAACTCAAAGATGTTGTGGTAGTAGTGCATGCAATTCAATTGCTCAAACTCCTTTGTAGAGTCGTATCCAGATTTTCTGCATATCGTATCACGGTCTTTCACCCACGTCACAAAGCAGAGGTATCCTCGTACTCTTGAGTCACGAGTTGCGAATCTCAAGATCATTTCCAAAAAGAGAACCGCTCAGTCGCAATGTTAGAGGTTATGAGCAATATCGGTTTGATTATAATACAGGATTGGCGTCCATGCATAAGCACGCATGCCAAACCTTCGCGGACTCCGGATCCCAGTTCTATCTCCGATCCACATCGGCGATCTTTCAGCTGTCTCCGAAAGCCCTTCCAGTCCATCTACTACCCCTACCTGAATTTGCATCCAATATTCCCCAACTGCATGTCACTTGCCCTTTTCATGTACGTTACCTGCATTCGCTTCTTTTCTCCGATTTCAATACAGAATCGACGCTTACGAATCTCTGATTCATTCTCCGTATTTTAAGCTCTCCTCGGCTTCTGCTGTCCGAGAGTAATCACTCCCCACACCTGTTCGTGGTCCGCATCTGACCGTGCTTACACCCCTCATTCTTCCCAGAACGTCAGGTGTCACAGCCTTGTGAGAGCCTCCCCTTCTGAGCCAGCCACACTCCAGATTTATATCGTACCACTACAACCTACAGCGGGTAATAATTGTCAAGCGAGTTTCGATTAAAGTGGAAAATTC